>JTDE01005060.1:10671-25072 GCA_014338405.1 Paragonimus skrjabini miyazakii
TTGGATCAAGGGAACGCAGTGTTTTAAATCTATCCGAAATAAAAAATGAGATCATATGTGCAATGTGTATTTATGAGGTACTACGCCAGTTATAGAAGTGGTACTTAGAGAATTTATATTGACTGAATGGGTACGGCCTGGTTCACGACCACTTTCATTGCTAACTAACGGCACAGTCGGAATTTTGACTTGTCTAAGGTTATTTCGACCTTCGAAGAATGTGATATTTAATGTATATGCTTATTTAGTTGCCATGTTCAGAACAGGGGTGAATCTACAATCCATTCAAATCATATTCATAAATATTGTTGTTCTCTCCTCTATAGAATTAAATGTTCCTCATTATCAGGCGTGGAGGACTCCATTGTGTTCCTCGTCGTTCCAGTCATTAAGTGCCTTGAACTTCGAGTTTCTGTTTGTTTACTCCCCTAATGAGTACACTATCTCACATCGTGGTGGTCAAGATAGGAAATAATTTTTTTAACAACTCACACTCATTTCTATGGCCCATCGACCTTTCCAAGGTTGTCACAATCATTTTGTACTACCTGACGCATCGGTACCTCCAGCAGTATTGTTACCTGTTGCTTGTTTGTTCAAAAACCAGTTCATTTTCAAGTGGGAACTGCAGCAAGGCTAGTTTCCTCCTCAACTTGGTTCATCAGTTGGAAGGAGAGACGGATCAATGTTCAAACCAATGAGATTCAAAGTTCTTGCTTCTCATAACTCAACTCACTGGCTCACCAGACATTGTTGACACAGTATTATCGTTGCAAACAGTCTGGAAGATGCTTGAAACTAGTGGAGAACTCATCAGATGATAGAAATGTAAATCGTTACACTTCGTTGTATTGTTTATCAAGCCATTTAAAAAACTGATACATTTTAGGCCAACACTACGGCTTATTGAGTAGGATACTGGGGGCATACAGGTAAATGTCTTCTACTAGATACTTGTGTCAGACGACAGGAAAGCTTGTCTTCTCAACCTGTTCAATGGCACGGTAGGTGACTCATCTTGAAGCATGTTGACTGCAAAAGAGGGAGGAAAGCTATAGATTTTCCTCTTCCCATTATACCCGAGCCCATTATAATATGTCCAGTCACCAAGTCCACTGACACTGCCTCAACCGTCAGATCAGTAACGGTTAGCAATACTTTAAGCAATTTCCACATACCACCAGGTTAACCCATCTCTTACACTAGACGTGAGACTAAATCGAACGCAGATGCTGAGTTCCCACCATGCTTCTCAGTGATCACTATCTCTAAGTGTAAAACTTTGGCAGACGCATTGGGCATAGTTGAGAAGTATTGCTAACCCGGTTGAGAACTTCGCGCCTGCTCAGGCCGCTAGATAGAACCACCGTCGCACACAAAACTACACATGATCAATGGTGTGCTTGTGTCAAAACAGTGGCCAACAGTTCTGTTATATTTTTTTCATCTGGCGGTTTCATTTTCTTTTAGGAAATGAAATTTTCTGAAATGCATGTACGTAAAATGGCTGGTGTTCAAACTAAAGCATCGAGGCTGGCTGTTCGCAATCAACACCGAGACTATGCACGGCAATAAAAGAACTCCAGGTGCCGTAACACAAGTGTGGGTATTAAGAATATGTGTATTTCAGCATTAGGCATCATTTACTAAAAGTATCATTAGATATAAAACACGTCTTCGACGCATTGATTGAATGTTCACCTTCCACCCCCATAATGTCATGCAGCAAGTACAATGATTCTAAATAGAAACGTCATCGTGATTTCTTAATGGTAACCGACAAAACGCTAGCTGGTCACTGGACAATTAGGTTTTTATTTAAGTTTGTCAGATAACAATATCAGGGTTTAAACTCAAGTCAACAACCTTCGCACGATCTCCCGTTCACTGCCTCCTAACGGTGACCAGTTCAATTAGCAAATGACAATTTCGTTTATGGTGATAGACCCACAGCACGTTTAGGTTATTTGCCCACATTTATTCCCATCGATCCAGTTCTTTCACTACTAGTAAGGTTACTTGTTATGATCTCCATTCTACGGATCATTATTCGTTGGAATTAGCTCATTGATTCGGGGCAAAAGCTTTCCGGCACAATAATAAACCCTTCCAAATGTGTGTTCTGTGGTTCACACAACAGTCAATCGGACACACAATGAATGAACGGCTTCTTGTACTGAATTAACCACACCCGTTCCAGTTACTAGCCTGGTATTGGTCTGCCATGAAAAACTATAGTCTCTTTTGTGTCTGTTATGTCGCTTGCGTCCACGTAATTTTCAGGCCCCTGCGCATCACATATAGGCCACAAGCGGACACCGAGAGGGCTAGGAAGGCAATCGTGCCCGATGGCAAACTGTTCGTGATTTTGACACGCTTGGAGATTATGAGACCTGATCAGATTACTTTGCATTGTCTCATTTGGTTAAGAAGTTGATTGCGTGCTAAGACTGGATGAGTTGAATAGCTGATTGTGTGAAACAGTTGATCGTGCTCAGATTAATGTTAGTCGCATAGTGAAGGGCTTAGTTACAGTGCCCATTGCCTGGCAACCCCTGCCAACACTGAGTTCAATACCACTGTGCTGTATATAAATATAAATATATATTGTTCACTCAATCACCAAGTCCTTGTGATTTTGAAACTATGGATCACGCAAGAAAGCCGTAGCTGACAGTCAGTACGCGCCTACCATAGGGATTGGAGATGCTTGCTAAATCTGACAAGATTGTGCTCAAATATGATCATAAAGGCAATCAACTCACATGACATGCATTGTTGGTTGATGGTAGACTATTCTTTTGACAGATTCACTAAACCACGGATAAGTGCCATTTTTTCGTTTAGCTGTGTCAATAACTGTAACAGGTTGCCGAGTCGTTGGTGTGCGTTCGTTTGACATATTTATTATACCCCCATCCGATCGTGAATATACCTAAATCTGCCGTTTGTCGACTGTTTTGTAACAACTACCCCCAATAATTTTGTTTCATTCGACCTCATGCCCGTAACCGGTCTAAGTTGGGGACCTACAGTGAACTATGCTAATCCTGGTGACTTGACAAGGTCGATCATATAACGTTTGACTATTTATCATTTTGACATTGTTTGTTTTGTTTTTCCCTACATTTGTGAATTATAACCAACGATTGGTCATCTGACGTGATCACCGGACCGTTTCCTCCCTTTGGAACAAACTATGGACAGTGGCAAACATGAAAATTCAGGTGAAGCATGAATCCGATCAACTGAATCGTGTCTGATCTCTTGACAGTGCACATTTCAGCGATTGCCATGTCCATCATCTTGCTATCGACCATGAACGTGGTGGGTGGAAAAAACAGATTTTCCATTCGCATCTTGGTGATCACTAGCTAGCTTCTTCTTCACCACCCCACTCCTAAGACAACTTTGACCGTCGAAAATCATAGGTCAGTGGAATCAGCATAATGTACAAATTTCAGCGGGTATGCCGGTACTAAATGGACACAAGTGTCCTTCTTTTGTCCAATCAGAGGCATAAAATGGAAGCATTCCCTTTGCCCGCACATGTCTGAATACCACTTGGTAGGTAAGTCAACCGAAAAACGTCTCGTGTGAATTGACACGAGTATGAAGTGGAGAAGAAGGTTGGACAATTTTTAAACTCCTACAGACAGTCACAGTGAACCTGGTTGCACCCTTTCAGCTGGTCGGTAGATTTTTCTGCCGAAAAAAAGTATACAATCTATGTGTACCAACTAACTTGCAAGAATGGTTATATAACTATAGACATTAAATGCATATCACTGTTTTTTGCTTGACCCACATATCCCATTCTTTGAAACGTAGTCAGTAAGACAGATAGCTGAGTGATTATATCTTGGATGCGGTTCAGTCTTTTGTTTATCAGACCTCTTAATTTAGTTAACGTCAGATAAAAGTAGATATTAATACAAATTAGTATGTATTCAAATGCATACATAACAGTTGTCATTATTACATATTTAGTTTATGTGATTAGCTCATTACTAAACACCGCGTGATCAGTCTCAGACATTCACCTTGTGAACTAGCACACGATGGTATTGGAATATATAGAAATATTTTATCGTAAGCCAAGTATAAATGTTTAGTCACGATTATATCAGGTTGTTTGTGACAACGCTATACGAACATTCAGGGTGACTATTCTTTGAAGGAGCCTGGTATTACTTTTGATGTGGCGCGCTCCAAATGTTTACACGTATATGAGCCAGTTCGAAGCTTTAATTTCACCAGAAACTAGCCACGTTTACGTTAGTGATGGTGTGTACATTTTTGAATTATCACGGTGAAAGATGGTTACCCCCAAGTAGCTGTGACGCGGTAAATAGGAACTGAAACCTATCTAGCTTGTGATTATAAATTTCCGAATTGCATCTTTTATCCAAAATTATAAATTCATTCATACTCGCAGGTGAAACTGCATCCAAAATCACCAATGACCCGTTTACACACCCAAACTCCACTCTTTAGATCATATCACTAATAACTTTGTGCGGCTAGTTAAGCCAGTTTTTCGCCAGTGAATACACAAGTAAAACACACATATTTAAGGAACACAACTATTGGCCCACTTTAAGCGCCGCCGAATTTGGCTTTATTTCCATGAAATGGAACAAGATTTTGATATCGTCTGTTGTATAACTCCTGTCGACCTATTGGTACTAAGGTTTATTTAAATTCTGAAACACTCTGGGCTCTGCTATATGTCCTGTGAGCGAGTTAAAGCATATATTTTTCAGACAACATGTGCAAGTGTCCCCATCCAAATAAGTTAACCCAGGGTGGTAGTCATTAAGAGAGAATGAGCAACATGTTTCAACATCGTCTTTATTACAACGACTTACCATTAACTCAGACACACATCTAAATGCCATGTTCTTTCTTGTTTTAATATGGACCATTTTGCTCCCCCATGGCATGTCGAGAAGCAATTAAATACCAGCTGTGTTTTGCATCCAACAGCGTCAAACTACGCGTGGGTGTTATTTGTTGATTGGCCTCACCATGTTTTCTATTCTGTTACAGATTTTTCTGGCAGGCGTATTAACACTGTAACTTCTAAGACCGCAACTTCCTCGAACTATAAACATCTCATATACACGATGTGTTCTGGTGATTTTGTCGCTGCCATTTGTGGTTTGACTACGAATAAAATATTTATAATGAAAACATTGGGAAATATTCTTACGTGTACTGATTAGTAATTGACTCAGGTAACAGTACGCGCACATTGTTCACTTTAAGCCATGTATTCAGGAAAGTAGTCAAAATGTGCGGTAATCTTTTATTTGTGCTCAGCAATGAATGAACGAGTGTTACATAGTTTGAAGCCGTCCTAATACCAATATGAACTAGTTTTGTCCCGATCGTCCACAGTCCGATACAGGACCAGCGGATCATGTGATCGAGGCAGGATTGAGGTTGGATTCCAATTCTAAGTCGAACTGTAGTAGGTATTGGACTTCCAGTTTCTGTTCTGGTCATAACACCGGCTTGTTGTGATCTGTTTATCTGTCGGATTCAAGGCTTCGTGCTTCATCTATCAGCGATAACAATGAAGCCCTCAGGTGTCCTTCTCTTGGTCATGTGACCAAGCCGTTGGGACCAGCTGATGTAACGTGCGCGCTGCGCCGCGGGTTATCAAAGTACCATCAACAAACACTTGTTTGTACAACCATGGAGAGCGGCGACGTTACCGTTATCAGCATACGATCCATGTGTTCCCCCGATTTTCGTCCTCGTGCTTCACATGCGTCGAACTACAGTTGAGGTCAAGACAGTCGCGAATGTTTTTGTTTGATGAAACAGGAACAGGTCGAACAAAATGTTACTTGTCAGGAAAGGTGTGCCTATCGATTTTGGTTCCTGAGAGGTATGCACAAATTAATAAACGTGTACGCTTTCTGCCTTACAACAGAAAACTACACTATTTTTGATTTTCTATTCGAAGTACTGTACTGGTTCACCGTTTACCTTCGAATTGATAATAAAGCATGCAATTGTAAATTGAATGCCCTTGAGACATCTATAACTCCAAACATTAGAGCAGTGTTTTCGAGTACTCTAGCCATATTCCATTTTACATAGCTACTTCACATAATCCTCTACCAATTTTCCAGTAACTTACTTGACTAATCCGTAACTATTCAACTTAATCATACTATTTTATAACAACGAGTAAGCTACGACCGTCCACGCGAAACGACCCAAGTGGATATCAACCCTGCAGTTGGGTCCATGTGATTCAGATCGAGACGTGATTTACTGGGGCGGACTAGATTGGTTACTAGTGCCAGTGGGCGTATAGTCGCTGTGGTGACGCACTCAATGCTGTTAATACTGTTAATCATTAATAGCTAAGGCAACCACATTAATGACATGCTTCAGTGTAGTTAGCTTCAGCTGTCAAGGCGGTTGGAACACTATCATTATGTCATTAGGAGTGTAAGATAAATCACTGCAACTGACTTGTGTACGGAGTGTCAACTCGTAAGCATTAATGACCACAAGTAGGCAGTTTTCAGCGTAGTCGTTTGACAGCATTCAAACGAGCTTACTCTAACTACACTTCTAGACAAAATGGTTATTCACCTCGATCAGAACCACTGCATAGAATAACTTTCGCTACTGTATTCCATGTTAAATAATTGACGCTAAAAGGAAGTGATAATTCATAATAGACTTACACAGATAATACTACACTCAAGGTGGAACTGTCGACTGACCCATACAAGTAAATCTCTACTAGTTATTATCTATTGCAATCGGTTGCTAGATATTCAGGTATTGCCTTGGGAATCCGTGCTTCTGTTCAACAGATGACCTGTCCTGTGTGCATAATATGGTACCCCTTTTGATTACCCTAATTATGGGTAGGCATAACAAATCCCATATTGGCAGTTTGTGCTGGATGATGACCATCCCCTCAGCATACTCCAAGATCGATCTCCTCTTCACTAACCGGCATTAGGTGTAAGTGGTGCGTCATGGGTTCGAATCCCTGATCTTCACTTTGCACGTCTAACTAAAAACGAGACTAGTTCTGAAATGAATAGTCTATGAGACGCAAGAAAATGACTTCCGTCCCGCTACTAGAGCAACTTAACGGTTGAATGTACTATAATCGGGTCTCCAACGAAACGGTGGAAGTAACACGAATATTTTAATAATTCTATCTAAAGTATTGTTCATGGTTTGATAGGTTAAAATATTTTACTCAAATCATGCTAACCATTTCGTGTCAACCTTCCTTGATTCACATTCATTTCGAATACCCATCTATAAAAACTAGTAGGCAGTAACCAAATCGAGTCTTTTTTACTGCCTAGAAACAGATAGGTCTATTTGCCAAATAGACATTAAGCATAAAGTCGTTTGCATTGTGCTCACTGAGTGATAATAAATTACAACTTACTACTACAATCTTCCTGTATAGTACGGACCATTACTTGTGAGAGCATACGCTGGAGTACTTATTCATATGCATAATATAAAAATAAAATTTAAACAGATGCTATATAGTCTGATTACCGTGTAAAATTTAAAGTAATTACATCGACTTCATAATGACGACAGTTAGAACGATTATTTTCGCACAGTGATTTATGCGCATAAAATCTGTTTAAATGATAAACACATTCCCAAATGTTAGGCCATTACCCAAAATGTCGTCTGTTTCGGGAAGTAAGTTATACGAAATTCTTTCTTAAAAAATGACCGACTCGTGACAACAGAAATCAGCGGGAGATAGATGAAAATGGGAAATGTCAAGCACGCCAGTTGTTGAATTCAGGGCGTCGCACGATATCCAAAGTTAAACATGTTAGTCTTAACTAGTTACAACCATAAGAAGATAAACTGGGAACAGTGCACTCATTTATCGATCACCCCACACAACACCAAACCTTGCACAACCGGTGTCGTCCTTAGTTAGGTACACTGATCAGTGTGATGTCTCGTTTCGAACAGACAGCCGTTGTTTAGCTACTAGTCAAAGCACATGCGCATATGGGGTTTACAGATTCCTTCCTTAGTTCAATGGACGTGGTCCGTTTACATAAATTTCAAACTATGCATATAGAATCATCTACTTTTTGTCTAAAATTCCTACCACTTCATGTATCCTTACATAAGGCATTGCAAAGTAGCAGTTTTCGGTACAGGTAAGGCTTTATTACACGACAGCCTAACACGTAACGTAGCATGCTACCATGTTGTTTAGCGTCATTCGTTTTTTTGATTGTGTAAACTGTGTGTATGTCTCACTGGTTGTTCATGTTGTCTCCGTTTACAGTACTCTCGCTGGTACCTCTACTTGTGACGAACTTTTCCATCGGTGTTTCCACATAGCACAAAATTGGTCCACACGTATAACGGTTAACCGAATAGGAACGTCCAGTTTGCCTGTTATAAATACAATATCAAACAATGTAAATAATGAATGACTGGTTGCTCCATAGTTATGAAAGCCACTTTGTATAACGAATCGGGAGACATCCTGAACGGTGACTTGTGTTCAGCTTGTTGATGTGGTCGTCGTAATCAGCCAGTAAAGTGACCGCAACCTGTCGATTAAATCTAACAAAACGTATTGTCTCTGAAAATCGACGATTCCTAATCCGTTTGCGTTTTCATCCCCTGTCTGAATATCATCATCTGTCCCATATGTCATAAAAGGTTTTAACGGTTGAAAGTCACAGTCACCGTTGGGAATTGTCCTGACAACCAAGATTTAAGCCACGCCCCAACTTCGCGATTCAGATTCACTTGGACGAATCAAGGAACCCATAGCACACCAATTAGTTTGATGGCCTCCCACTTCAAGGTGGATGCCATTTTACCCAAACACACAAGGATGAACTCCATTTCAGTTCAGTGAGGGCAATTTGTGTGAAACTGATAAGTGCTATCACGTTCCGACTTCCGCCCTCTCTTTCACGTTTGGGCTCTGAACAATCAGAAGACCATTATCGTAACCTGGTGAGCTAATGAAAGGGTACACATACTAAAGAGTGTTGAAGTGGGGCTTACTGTAAGCTATGGTAATCCTGATCCCATCTACCTGCATCACTACCCCGGCCACACAAATGACCCTTCTGTTGACCTCACAAGAGTGACTCAACAGAGCACCACGTGGATTACTATGACTCTTCACTCTGTCTACCACGAGGACAACGAAACGCTGACTGTGTGTGAATCACTTATGATAAGTCTGAATGAACTATCCACATGGATAGAGTATGGTGTGCTTACAAATCCAGTTCGTCTGACCATGCTTACAAAACACTCTATTGTTTGTTGTCTAGATTAATTGTAGTATTCTCTACGCTGAACACAACGTATTGGACACTAACTTTATCCCCAAACCTTGAGTTTGACTAGGCCACTATACAGCGGGATGAACATTGTATCTTTATCAGTCTAATTCCGACAATTGTAACATTTACAATCGCACTGTCAGGCAAACCGTTATAACAAACTAAACCACTATACATTCGACTGAATTTGTCAGTTCCAGGCGAGGAGGACTGTAGGCCTGTGTGAAGCGCTCAAAAGTGCAGTTGTACCAGGGCATACGGTTATATAAAAAGATTATTGAGTAAACAGCTGTCACTTGAGAGGTCGGTACGATCGGAATGCAAAAATAAACTTAATAACGGAGGTGCATGAGCTAAGACTTGACCAAGTGTGGTGTACGCTTGCCAAAACGTCGAAGTGTATCTGCCACACGCTTACGGGCGCGTAAACGCATTAGCTATTAACGTTTCATCGAGTGCAATGATAGTTTCAAATTATAGATAACTGTTAAATAGGGCTGACTGACCAATACCATAATACAACGTACATATAGTGCGAAAAGTTAGCGTTCAATTTAGTCCACCAAGAGCAAAGGTTTATCCACAAAATCTTCGGAAATGCGTATTTGCAAGAGTTTGGCGAAAATCTTACACTCCAGTTAAGACTACACGGACGTGAAAGGAATTATTAATTAGCACCAACTTGATAAAATGACGCCTGCTGCGTTCGTGCACTTTCATTTACGAGAATAAAAGCAGTTGTGCAGGAATCTGATTTCTTTATAACAACGTCAAAGCGTGGATACTACAATAAGATATTACTCATATAATAACTACGTCACTAGATGTGCAACCGGTGATCGCAAGCTTCTTAATCTGCCTCAAAGTGCCTGATATCATGACCATTCCATTCCAGCGGAGGTTACACGATAAACAGCACAACAGACCCATCCCTCTCTCTAGGTACAAAGAGGTGATTTGTTTACCGGTTAACAGATGAAAATACACCATACACAAGAGACCCATCCCAATGGTCACGTTATCCGGCAACAAATATCATCGATCATCAAAGTCTAGTTTGTTTGGTTTGGGCTTTTGTCACGAAACTTGCCATCGTTTGGGGAGGTCCCGGATTTGTGGGTGTCACCCAAACCGTGACACTGCCTCTTTTCCGGAGATGTACGTGGCTTATTTGAAGGTGCATATATGCGTTTGAGTGAATGGCGAGATGGGATTGATCACATTATATTTTGTTATGTACGGAACTGAATGGATTGATGAAGGGAGAGGCGTGGATGTTGTTGTTTGGTCCGACAGAAGCACGTACGTAGCAGCGTGTCAGCTTCACCCTGATTGTTACTTTCCCACGAATGGCTGGTAAACGAACTGGACATTAGTCATGAGCAACCAACGCCTCTGACAACAAGGGACAGCATTCATGTATAAGGTAACAAGCTTAGATCCAGTGCAACTTCCGATCGGTCATAACAGGATACGTCCCTGGGACGTTCAAATTGAGTTGTTGGACGTACAATCTCAAGATTTGTTATTTTCGTAATAAAAATGAGTTTTAGGGATTCAGCTTAACTGGGAACCTTGTTGTTACGATGGCAAACGTTTTGATATAGTCTTAAGTGAGTTTTATCGTGATCGATTCTGTAATTGTTTCATCCTGTATCTTATAATGATAGCCAATATTTTTATATCCGAGATTGATCCGTTTGTATGAAGCCGAATTAATTCGTTAAAACTTAGTGACACGGTTAATTAGTTCGTTTGTTTCGCTTGGTATGAAACCAATCTTTATTTTTCATTCTTTATTCGTCATTAACACATTTTGTATAACAACTTCTTTTCAACGGTAGATTATTGTATGTAGAGCTCACTAATTATGAGTACGGGTTAGAAAGATCAAGCATTCATCATAATCAGTCATCATACTACACATCTACTATCCTACTGCCTGTGTAATGTCCCTCTTATTTGAACACGTGTTTTAACGAGCTCATTTCTCCTTGATTACTCGTCTCTTGTGACATTGACATTTATCCTGCATTCTGTTTGCTCATAGTTAATGGACAAGTTTCAACCCCTAGTCCAATCACATATGATGTGCAGTAGTGTTGTAACTAATTCCGTCAGTACTGTATAAAGACATTATCTCATCGGGCTGTCATTTGGACGACTTCAAAAACCACAGAATCTGCTTTTTTGTCAGACCGACTTGAGTGTTCCCCCCCTCCCGGGCTCACAGGCTACACTGTTAGAAATATCCTGTTGCAGTGTTTAGGTGAAGTAGAATTTCACTGAACATTGCCAACTATTACTAATCATTTGACATGGAAAATTTGTACGGAAATTTTTCAGCCCCAATGAGGTTAACAATGGTCCTTGTATGTACACATAACAATACGGCATATTTTTGTTACCAGCTTCATCATTGTGATGTCGAAATCGATCAACATTGCACTTTAACGAACCAACTAGTTAGTAGATTCCAGATATAATAAGCTTATTTGTATCAAATGATCGACAAGTATTGTTGTTCACGGTCGGTATACAAGCACAACTCAAATGTGTATCAACATACATTTTGAGTGATGGTAGTCTGTTGCTTTACACTATACACATTCAGACAATGATAACCATGTTGATGGGCATAACCACCTCTGCTAGACGTTCGGGTGTGCACAGGTCATGCGGTCGTTAAGACAGGAAGTAGTATGGAACCTGTCTGGGCCACAGCACACTAGAAGTAAGACTCACCAACGTAAACTCCTTTCCCATCTCCCAGTCCGTCTAGGTATTTGCCTTCTGGTCTGTCCGTGGATCCACTTCATAAACACCATGATGAACATCATATCGTTCTAATTTGTTCGCTACAGAGGATGATCGGTGGACAACGAATCAACACCTATTGGTCAGACTGAGCAGATAGATTATGCCTATTCATATGCACTAGGCGGAACGAGATGCCTGGTAATTTCTGGCAGCAGTTTTTCATTTATATAAAAGCAACCAGATGTAGTTGAACATTTGTGTGAGCATCCCAAAATGTATCCAACCCCCATGTGCCTGTCTTCACTCGTGTGTTGTTGTGGCTTGGGGTTCATGTATAGTTCACTGGAAATTTAGATATCGTTGGATGCCTTCCTTTGGTTATGTGACAATCACAGAATGTGGTTCCAGTCCCGGCAGTGGCGATGATATGCACTACTGACGAGCTCTAGTGCGAGCGAAACTCGAGTCTAGTGCTTCTTTTCGAAAGGGGCCGACTAGATAGTCTATGGTAATGCGACAGCTGCGATCAATTGTGGGTGATGTTCAAATTGAAATAAACCAAATCCCCGACTACTCATCAGTAATCACAGAATTGGTTTGCAGTCTCCTTATAAATCCTACAGCTCGTTTTTGTTTTCGACCTGCGGATTTGCTTAGGATAGGTGTAAAGATTGTCTAGGCTCCTAGTTTGAAAATCAGACAAGAAGGGACAACGTGACAAACGAATTCCGCGTAACCACACAACATTTAATGCAACTGGGAAAACAATTTCACACCTACTGTTTGCTAACAAATCAGGGTGGTATACAATGATCACCTACGATAGGGTGGCGCGTGAACTGAAAAGCCAGATTACGCGTGGACTACGACATACGGGCATGATTAGTTAAAGGTGAATCGGTCATTAGGTCGTGTGTTTGTGACAGGGGACGTCGTAGATCAGCCCGCAAATTTTCTGCTAAATGTAAATCGATCCTACAGGATTAGCTAATCGATATAGTCTGATCAAGTAGTAGCCAGTGTGAAAGATGTTTGACCCATTACATGTAAAGAAATTCTTATACTGGCCCGCATTAATAGTAGTCCACGGAAGATGAATGTGAAGCTAGGTCGGCCTTAGCAATTTTGCATTGGGGAGAGCAGAATCTGTTGATACGATTAGCGATTTCATCCCGACTATCGAGGCAGACTGATTTCACCAGTATACACCACAGTAAACTGTTTTAAAACAGTTTCTTTTACCCCACTCGGTATAATAAACGCCTCAATGTATAAGTGTAATACGCCTAGCTTGACATTCGTTCATGTTGTATTCAACATTTATTTAGGGAAATATTTTTTTAAATTTCCCTTTAAAGTTAAAGTCATTGAGGCTTCGTGGATAATACGTCTCAGTGATTGCTAAAGCTCTGGTAGTGAACGTTATTTATTATGGTTGTTTTTTGGTCGATTGGTAAATAGGGTACCCTTCTTAAAATTCTGGCTCCGCTCAATGCACGCCAGAAGTGTAGCTGAATGTGAGACGTTTGTAAGACTTATCAGATAAAAAGTCACTTTCATACTGTTTATTCTACGTTGCTCTGTGTGCAACAACACATTCGTAAGGTGGTGTATTTCCTTTCTAAACTGCTGTACACTGACAGCACTTAGGTGTCCGGCGATGTACCCTAGTTGGATGAGGGCTATTAACACTGATTATCAGACATAGAAACTGATGAATTTTGTTCAGGATTCTGAAGTGCCAGAAGTTCTCGGGAGGTTTGAAATCTCATGATCCTATAGTCAGCAACCGTGCCAAGTTACAAGGATGGCGTGAGTATCATAATAGTAGGGTCTGCAGAGAGTTTGGTATGATGCCTTCTTCACAGTTTCTGTGTGTTTAGTTGATATAAGAGGTACTGCTCCATTCTCTACTTAATCTTATTGGTAAAACCGAACAGGCACTTCTGACGATTGGGAACTCTAGATCTTTGGGCATGTGCCAGGAAATATCTGTGTTATCAAAAATCCGACTCAAATAACCGCTGCTATTAACAAAATTAGCTATGTGTTAGCCAACGTTTGTGTTGGTATAGCACCGGCCATCCACTGAATTCAGTTTATTTTGGCTTAGTCAACTCAACTAAGAAAAGAATTCAAACAGCCGACAAGTGAATAGTCGTCATAGGTATGCAGCCACAGTAATAGAATGATTGAGAAATTTTACATGCTCGTCCGGTCATAAAGTCTATCACAGGACTTCTACAAAGTGAACTGAGACCATCTAATAAGCGTGCAGACGACGTTGAACCATATGA
>JTDE01005060.1:25172-39482 GCA_014338405.1 Paragonimus skrjabini miyazakii
CACATACAAAAGTAGGGGGGCAATCAGAAGTATCAGTTCTTTTGTAAAAGAATGGAGAACTTAGCAAAACAGGCTTTCGTAAACACAAGGTGATCTGTCTCAATCTATGCACTGTCCACAAACGTGGACTATTATTTGTTTGGTGTGAACTCTTCTATGAGCGTTGGTACATCTTCACACTTGGGAAGGGGCACTGCGTTGTGTCAACCCTTCATAGGTTGTTTGTGCGCTCACAACCAACACAGCCCCAATCAAGCGTGAAGCTACAATTCTCACCGAACACCCTCATGTCATAATCGATCACACGGAGGGATGATTATGTCCCGGTTATGAAAACATCCTCACTATGATCAGCCAACCAAACACGGATTCTGACAGATGACGGGAATGTGAGCAAATAAAAATCGGACACTGTCAGATGGAATGAGTTTGAGGGCTTTCAATGTGTCCACTTTGGAGGGGTTGATGACAGAAGGCAACTGTCTCAGGTTCACTGGAAAGGCCCTGATCTCAGGAAAGCTGATTCGGCACTTTGTGAAAATACGCCAGAGTGAATAACAGCTTAATGCACGTGACGTAGCGTAAAACTGTGTCATTTGCTTCGGCAACTCAGAGTTTGTTTAGCCTGGTAACTCGATGGGTAAAATATCTGAAGGGTTAACATGGCATACCAAATACACATAAACTCTGTGGAACAGTTGGTCACCAGTTTTACCAGAGGTCTTAAAAGATACCCTGTTGAGCATCATGGGATCGTTCACAGTCAATCCTAGTACATTGTTGACACTTCAAACTACCTTCTCGACCCAAGTTAGCCATTTGTCGGTGACAAAAGCAATGTATTTTGTTTTTTGGTTCAGAGAGGCTATAAATTATTTGAACTGCACTCAGTGTTTTCTTTACTTAAGGACCAAGGTAGTCAACTATCCTCATAACCTTGATAAAGACTGATTTTCCGAACTGATTAAAATTTGCACTCTTAGATAATCAGGCATTCTGTTCGTTCGTCAGGAATTCAAGTTCCCTCAGGGTACATTTTCCGCCCCGCCTTTCTTCTCGTTCTATGTGTACAGTGCCCGTTGCACTGGACTTTTCTGTGCTAAACTATACAGATGATGTCACCATTCAAAGGTATCCTCCTCTCTTACGCCACGGAATAGTCTAACCAAACCGACTAACTTGTCTAACTCACACACATTATATCCCAATACGTCCAAATGGTTTGCTGTCTTTTCCCAAAATAATGAATCTTCAACAGTTTTTGCTTACTGCTTCCGACTGAAAGTCGAAACAAATACCTTTCCAATATCTCAGTCGGTAAACTCTTTGTTTGTTTCAATAAGTCAGGATATGACGTAGTCGCTTCATATTAACAGTTAGAAAACTCACCTGTTACGCTTCACTTCTAAAGTCCCCTTCAACCCTGTATGATGTAATCACCCGTTTTGCAAATTTTTGATTGCTCCCCATCATTTCCCCGCATCTTCTGATCAAAGAGTTGAATAATTTTCCTTTCAGCCGTGAAACATTTACATAATGATAGTGATATTTCTCGTTCCAGTTTCAGTGAACCGGCTCGTTTTCCCCATTAAAAATCTTTCAATTCATTTTGTTCGCCTACTTTTACCTGATACCAATAATCGACTTCAAGTCGATAGTTCCCAATGTATATTCACGCTTCCTAATGGGCCCAATTACATACCTGCATATGCCTGCGCTTATTTACACAGTTCTTCTGTTAACGCAACATACGTTCAAGTCAGCTTTACCTAAATATTAAATATAAACTGGAACTAACAGCCTTTCGTTTTTGTCTGATGAAGGCGTAAGTATTCATTCCATGAGATGCATATAATGGTTTATTTACTCCGATTGTTTCGCCTCCTTCCACCTACAGACGTTGCCCAAATACCTTGATTGTAATTTACACGTACTTTCTATCTACACTGACTATTCACATGTCTTCAACAAGGGATCTTGTCGAAATGGAAACAGTAGAAACAGAAGTAAGCAAACTGTTTGACAGGGTGAGCTATTTGTCAACCTGTTTACATATAACTCATTTTTATCACAACAGAGCATATTGTTATTAACACCTACATCAAAACATCATTTTGGACTTATTTCAACTCGGCAATTTATATGACCACATTCATACTAGTCTGAATAACTCATCAACTAGCATGGTTCCACTGAAATTCATATCCATAGACAGCATTGACAGCCTATAAACAGCGATCACCGATGTGTTACTTCGTTCAAACTGGACACTTGGACACCCAGCTCAATTGAAAAATTACTGTTAAATCTTAACTGTGAGCTTAAATATTCTGGCAAAAAGCTTTCCAATTCCCTCGAACAATCCGTATGTCAATTCATAAATAAGGTCGTACGTTTCGAAGAAACTGAAATGTTTCAAGTCTCATGTATTCAATAAATTGCACAGTTGTGACAACCACTATTAACTGTCCCCCCACTCTCTTACTTGCACTGAAAAGTAGTGATTTTAAAGAATTACAGAGAAAGTTGGTTCATATGATCACGTAGGTCAAATTAACTACCCGGTTCATCATGTTAAGCCACGTGCGTTGATAACTTTTGTTACTTTTGTTACTACAGATAACTCACCGCTTGTTAGAATGAGATTAAAATATCCTGTCGAAGGCATGAAATTTTGACATAATAATCAAAGCTGCTGTGTATGATCGACAGACTCCTGATGAGAATACGTGCACATGTATTTTGGAACCATGTTTTAACTACTACGATCTCCATTGTCTAATTACTATTTCTCAAACTGTCATGTCAAATGAATCTTCAAAACTCGTTCAGTTTCAGGTAAGACGTTAAGAGTTCAAGGTCATTGTTGCACAATTTATTTTCTTATGATGAGTTCACATTGTCCACGCAGCTGAACAGAGATAGTTTATTTTGCACATATCTATTGATATCTGAGCTAACCTTGTTGACCGGTTCACGGTGTACTAGACTGATAACAACAACAAAAATGTAATAATGACTTAAAGTAATCCGTACGGAGGCAGGATCTTCAGTTGTTTCAGGACAAGATTCGGCTAAATGAAATTATTCACGGTGGTTTCTGTTTTACACTATTCTATAGAATGCCGCCCATTCTTTTCGCACTAAATGCTATAATTTAATGTGGAGGATCAGTTACTGATGATTGTGGACGTGCAGTGTTGTCGTCTAGTGTATCGATCGATTGTTTCGTTATTTCATACTAACAGAACTGTAGTCAAGATCCATGAATTGACTGACCTCATTAACCACCCGTTCGTTGTTCACTCCCTTTAATGATTCCCTTGTAAAATTCGTGATAGAATTGTGATGTATTTAGTCTGATGATGAGTCACTGAAAACAAGCTTGTTCGCTGTACAGTATTTCTCAGAACTGCAGTAGATTGTCGACAACACCCAGTCCATCAGCTCAGTCAGCTACGGTGTACTGGGTCGCAAAAGTTTGTCTTACCAACAATGAATCCGCCAAACTCTGCACTACCCACCAACAGAACAACGTGACGCTTTGTCCTTGGCGATTTCTTAATCCGGTCTTTCAGCCAGGTGGTTACGACTTACTTAGTAACTCAAGCAGACTGGTCATATCAGCACAAACACAATATGTGACGTGATTTAATACGATGTGTGAAAGATCGAGGAGGCATCGAGTTACCAATAATGAGTAGTTTCAGCTGGCAAGTATCGCAGATACCAAGGTGGTGATGTGTTCCACGGATTTTTCAATTGATTTGGGCGTCGGTTTCCAAAAAGTTGAACCATCGGAAGTAGCACGATCCTGTTGGCTGGTTGCTTTCGAAATATGACCATATTAGCCCGTTGTTTGACAGAAAAAGTGTTCACTTGTTTGAGCCGTGCTGATTAACTTTGTCCGCGGCTATTCTCAACCAATTTGTCCTTTTGTCGATGGTTGCATGTAAATTAGCTCGCAGTAGTATGATTAAATAGGAAATTGAAGAGATCCTGTCCGAAAATTAATTTGGATACTGTAACACCTATTTGATATTTGTTGCTTCGTTAGTACCACCCATGTACAATTTTCTGACATTTCGACTATAGTGAAATCTTCAATATGCTCAACTATTTGAAACAGCATTTGTCATCTATCGTTTGGTTATTTTCCTGAATACCACGATAAGAAATGTCATTCATATTCCACCTGATAGAAATAATTCGTTATTTGATAGACTTCGGTGTTGTCTACCTGTCTTATCAGGCACTATGTTGGTCTTCATATACTGTTCCTATTTCGGCAAAATTCGATTGATCAGTCGAGGTGGTTTGGTCTACAGCCTCAACATATGGTAGTAATGCATGAACATTGCTTTTAAAAAATAAAATACAGAATGACTGTCTAACAATCCCGGCTGATTGCCACTCATTTGGATGGCTTCTATAGCTGTTTCCATCAAGTTTGTCATGCTAGAAACAGTATTATGTATAACACAAACTTGTTTCAAATGTGACGAAATATGCCTTGCACATTAATTATTGTTTATAACAACTGATTTATTTCATTAAGCTATAGATGACTATGGTCTGCCGTCTATTCTTTGGCATAGCGTGTGATCCTTGTCTAGAAGAAATTTGCTGATTCCCGATTTAAACCAATGTTATATATCACTTGGTTCCAATAAGTTCCTACACTTCTTTCAACAAAATGCCAATGCAACAACTTGCTGGGTGACAAATATCGCGTCCTGTAAAAATATTATTCACCATATTCAGTCCATTGGTTATGTTAACGTGTTTAAAAATGTACGATGTAAATGGCCAAAGTGTGGACCTTGATTCATCTAATCCTATTTGGAGACGAATAAAGACAACAACGGTTCTGTTCATAATAGCAAATACCCATCGACTTCCGAACAGAAGTTTAAGTTTGAGGCATTAATTCGAAAGGAACACCAATTAAGAGTTATCTTGCAGTCACTTCAGTCTCATCAAACAGTACTGGCAGACCAACTTGGATTGGTTCAACTTTCGTTCACACAACCCTAACATCTATCATAAACATTCCGTTTCGCCATACTGACCAAACAAAAGAAAAATATGTGACCGCCAGTCAATCGGATTGTGTTCTATGGCGTACTGATGACACGGCTAGGGTGATGAGGTCGAAAGGTCAAACGTGAATTAATGACATCAAGGGATCAGTTCCAATGGCAGATCTATCTCACACCCCTAACCGCAAGCTCAGTGTTCATGAGACGACAGTATATGCTGCCAGCCTAGCGCGTAGCAAGAAAGATTTGTCTTCAATCCCCGTGTCATTCACATCAATCCTGGATCACAAATTAAGCCACCTATGGCGTGCAGTAGAGAAAAGGATTTTGTTAACAAAAGACCACTGGACACTTAAGTGTTTAATTGTCAGTATCACTAAAAGCAAACAGATCGGGTTGTATGATGAGTAAGAATGATGTGTACAAAAGATGCATCCGGAGAAGAGTGGGTGTACATTTACATGCACCGTTCCACACTTCAGTATATGATGGATTTCACCTCTGTTCCAAAACCTCAATGGCAGAGTAGGAACATTTAACTAAGCTAAACAAATAGCCGTTTAAATGGATTAATTACTCCAGAAAACTAAGCAATGTTTATGGCCCAACCGGGATTCTTAACTACAGGATGTAGTAGTTTTCAACAGAGCAACCAATTTGCAGTTATTCTAGTAGTTGATCAGTGAGTAGACAATATCATCGAGGTCAAATTTCAGTAGGACTTATATAAAATGTTTCATTCTGAAACAGTTAACGAACTTCTGAGTGCAGACAGAAATGAACCAATTGTTGACGGCTGTCCTAGAGAGATTGTCAACAAATATACTCCAAGTTATATCATGTTAACTTAAACACAGTGTTAGAAAACAAACCGAACAGTGCGATATTAAAGATCACTAAAGGGTATTTTATTGCACTCGTTTGGTTACTTGAACTTAAGTCGTCTATTTCGTCACATAGAAGCTCACACCATTCAAAAGAACATCCGACCCAGTGTGTGCTATAATTTTCAGTGAGAGTACAAGACAAAAACCGTAATCATCCTGACCTAATCCTCTATAAAGAACGTTCCACCCGCTCCTATTTATCACTGTTAACCTGAATGATATCCAGTTTCATTAAAACTGCTCGTAAGCTCGTAACTTTTTACAACCGTTGTTAGTCCCGTTTTGTATCGTGACTACAACGACTGCGCTAAATAACATCTGTCTTAATGGTCTCCCCAGCATGGCCAAAAACTGAAGGAAAGAGAAATCCACAATCACAGACTCTAACCATTGTCGTGCTATTGTAACGTAGCGTGTTACAGTATTATTGGTGTCATTTTAGTTTTCCTTGGTGTATGTTGTGTGTACGTGACTTACTGAGCTTTTGGTTCACGCTTTTACGTGTTTCCTTTTACAGGAACATTGTTCGAACCCGTACTTCAGACAAACGCTGCCACTCGATGTCTCCTCGTTACACATAGTTGATTTAGGAGTATAATAGGTAATCGAAGCCAGAACATCCGGCTTGTCTGTTGCATTAAGTCTATCTGCAATATCCAGACGAAAGTCAACCAGGGAACGTAATTTAAATTAATACGCAATTCCCCGTGCACAAGCGTATCATTTACATGGAACAGTGAGCATCGATAACATATTGATGTCCGACTATACTTGTTGTGGGGAAGAACTTGTACCCAACCCAACTCTGTTACATTCGATTCTAGAGTCCGTTTTAGTTATTAATCACGGAAAGCTACCGACAGTTAACTACAAGAAACCCAGTACTCAACTTACGTATACATTTTTTTATTTCTCGAGCATATACTTCGATTAGATTTGCACAGTGTGGAGTTAGAGCAAAAGCGCCGAGGTTCAATTTTGAGTTCACAATCATAGTAAACTATATATATTTCATGAAATGAGTACTGTATTTACTATACTATATGTACAAGTTAAGAAGTATATGAAATTAAGAAAACATTGTACAGGTGATGGACGTGGCGCATAGTTTGGTTTGTCTGTTAGTTTCAAACTGTTACAGATAGGGACGCCATACTGACGTGGTCTTTACTCTACTCTTTGCCGTAAGCCTCAACAATGATTGTGAACTGTGGGTGAATTTATGAGGACTAGCTGTCACCGTCACACCATCCCGGTGGGGTTTTGAATAGGTTGGATATGCGTGGTTTATCGCGGACCATCCAGTTGTCGAGCTGAGTAGGGAGCTGGAACGAGCTGGTTTTTCATCTGTCTGGTCTGGAGAGAAACTGTGCATGCCACTGTCGTTGGAAGTCAATGAATTCCCACGGGCACGAATAAAGACATGGGGAGTTGAATGGCCGGGCCGTATAGCACACTCGAAGGATTTTAGTTCGTGTAGAGGGTGATCTACAGACCGATTGGAATTACCATTGTCCGGCAATACGAATGAGTTCTCCTTGCCTTCATCGGAAAACGCACTGCTTTGTGTATTCTCGTCTACTGGAGGATGAGCATTGTGAGTAGATATCGGAATTTGACAACGGATCTTTCCTAAGCGTTCTTGAAATGCTGTACAAATAAAAAACAAAACAGGTAAGACAACGTGATCAACTTTGCACAGTTGTTGAAATACTATTTGTGTATTTTATTCTGTCAACAACTCGCCAATCCCAAGTGATCATGTGCATGTTACTTGACAGTGTCGTCAGCTGATCTACGGTACCACTACATACATGACAGGAATATAATTATGTCGCCCAACTAGTGACATGATCCATTTGGTTCGAATGCATCACCATAGTAAAATTCAAAGTTCACCTAAGAGTGTAAGTTGAACGGATCTCTATGTCTATTGTTTGATGGTATACAATAATATGAAGGCTTATAAACATAAAAAAAAGAAAAACTACAGTCCATCTCATAGCACAGAGACAGACACAACTATCACACGTAGAAAGTTAATGCATTAACTCACCAGGATCTCCACGAGCAATTTCAGCGACCTCCTCAAACACAAGGTGACAAGTACTCAGAATATCTGCTTTTTCAATTTTCAGTTGAGTTTGGGGCTAGAAAGGAAATGCAAAAGTATACAGTACGTTGTTGCAAACAAGATGAGTAGTGTGAGTTGAATGTTACAAAATTAGTACGTCTACTTCCAATACGTTTGAAACGTTGGAGTCCATTGCCATTACGATGAGATCAATAGGGTAGTTTAAATCGCGTTCCTACTAGTGTCATTATCAAGTACACGTAGTTAACCAGATGACGCTGTATAGACCCTGGTTTACTACCCAGTCGTCCTCTGTCCGGCTGTTACATTATACTCTATTGTGGGTGTAAAACGCCAAGCTCTAATGTATACAACTGATGAAAAAATGCGTAGTTTGTAAAGCAAACTTACATCGATTCCAATAATCTCCATAGCCAAGTTGTGCAAGGCAGTCATCTTGTCCGATATGCAAGCTCGACGGCGCCTTTCCATGTTCTGTTTTTTTAGCTGAATGGAAAAAAATAAGAATGTTTGTTAGCTGCTTGAAAAGCAAGAAAAAGCATAATTTTACTGACTGAATGTGTCTGACGGTTTTTCTATATTGTGTTTAGAAGTTTCGACAACTACCTGGTCAAATTAAGTAATTCTTATAACATCCAGACAACGATTCAAAGCGCTAACATCGGATCATCATCTACCCTGTGAAACCCTAATGAAATTGTTTTTATCGTTCTACATTCCGTAGCTAATACAACAGAAGTGTTCCACTGACACCGAACATGACAAAACGATTATGTAGTTTGAATTAAAGCACCATTTGGACGTGGTAGATGAGACGATGACAGTAAAACAAAAAAGTGTGGTTAACAAACAAAACAAAGCGGTCAGCAAGAACCCTGAAAACGGATTTAATCTTAACAGTCTGTATTGTTCAAACAGAGGAGATCAGATTTAGCGAAAACTTACTCGACGTGTTTGCTCTCGTTGCTCTGGTGGTAGTAGTGAACGCCTCCCTCGTTTCGGTTTTGCGGCACAGGCGGACGTCATGATAGGAGTAGAACTAACACAGAGCCCTGATAGTGTGTTGGAAATCTGGTCAGTAGAGTTGTGCAATGCATTCGTTTGAGGATAAAATGAGTTTGCAATGCAAGTGGACGGTGAACTCAGAAGTAATCCTCGGTGTTCAGAGCTATTGATCATTTCGTCCCCTACGGTTGAAAAACTGTTCCAAGCCGCGTGCCCCTTTGCTTAAATGAAACGTGATCAGTGGTGGCCGACCAATCAGACAAATGCACGCGTCAAGACAGCAGTTGCCCACATGGACCAATCGGTTGTTTGTCCGCATTGGCTGACATGGGATAGACGAACGTGCCATCCTGTGGAATCCTAAGCAAGCGCATATGGTTGGTGGCATCCGAAACGGATTAGCCTGTCACAGTGACCGAAGCCAAAGGACGCCTGCGCTATAAACCATCACCCCCAGGTGGCTTGCGCTGCACCACTTGCAGTTCCACTCACACACCACGTATTCGGTGTAAACCCGAAGGAATAAGACCAGTAGGTGCGTGAGTGAGGCCTTTGTGTCCAGCTGGCCAATGCTGGTTAGTCAATTGAGTGTCTAGCACGAAAAGGAAACCCTTATCTCTCGGAAAATAAACAGTGAGAGAGACTGCAATGGCAAGATCTATACCAGGGAGAAAGATGTGTGAAATGTAATACAAGGAGCATTTCAGTATACGAGTGCATGCTAGTGCATTCCTGAGAGGATAAAGTTGAAAAACAAAATTCAAAGTTGAACTACGAAAAGGTCAGACAGACGATTCATCATTCAATACACCAACGAAGCCCAAGGACAGAGTAGGTAGAAGATCACAGACACCCAAGTTGCTGAAAAGAGGAGCAGATTAGTTGCCAAACGACCACGGTCTTGGTCGATACAATCATCAACAAAAACAGAACTGTTGAGTACATGTTGCATTGAAAGAACGTTAGTCAACTGATTTCGAATAAGTCAACTGTCTGACCTAATGTAATTGCAGCCGGATGTGTGTATACGTCACGAAATAATCAAATAATGTGCAATTTCCATAACCTTCCCAAAACGTACATGTACTAAGCCTGTCCCATTATTGTCACACTTAGTAAGGTTTCGATGGAAAAACAAACCTAGGTTGTTTCCAGGTAAATATTAGGAAAAACAATACAAACATTACTAAGTCGTCATAATTTCGCTCTAACTGGTTGCAACAAATCTCAGCTAACATAGACTAGTCATCATATCGATTTATAGGAACCAATAATAGAAAACACTGTACATCATACACTAAACAATAAATTATAATCGAACAAAAAAGTAAGGTATGTTTGTAATGCAACGTCCGATCGGTCTGATCAATGTTTGTACTTGTTTGAGAGCAGTTTTATCCGTTGATCTGTCTTGTCAACAATATCCTGATGGTTGCCAGCCTACGCAGGATTCGTCGGCGGGTTTCACAAGATGAGAAAATGTCAACTATATTCTATGCTCCCTCATAAACCAAGATTGGGTTGCTAGACTCAGAACGCTAGAAAAATCGGCAGCTGGAAATTGGAGTTACTTGCACAAGGATTTATCTATTTGTCTTCTAATTCGATGAGCACTTCATGTGGTTAAGAGGTTTACACAGGTATTTCAATCTTTGTCTCAACTAGTTCATCACGGGCAATGATTATACGATTGGGGATAGAATGACTGAACATTTCTAATTGTAACACGAAGCTCAGATATTTGGAAGCCCATTCGGCTGTGTTCTGCCCGACAGAGCCGACTAAGAGGGAAACCGGTAGTGATTTGAGAGTGAGTAGTCAAAGGCGTTAACTGCAGACCCGTTCGACAATGATCACTGATTCCATTGCATCCGATAATTCGATAATACCGTTCCTGCATTTCTGGTAAGTTACATCTCAATTACCCTCCAAAAGTTCGCTTAGCAGGTTACCGTAAAAAGTTAGCTTTATTATGGTATTAACCAAGTGAGTATTGTTTCTTCTAGACTCAATTATGAAATGTCCCCAAAAGCTGGCATTTTGAACGAACAACAACATAAGCATATGGACACTGTTTATCAGTGGAGGAAGAAGACAAATGAATTCGGCATTTATTCAAATAGATATTTCAATTGGGTAAACGGATGAAACGAATGCTCAAAAAATATGAAATAAGATGTTCAGACAACGACGAAATATTTACAACTATTTAAATATATGTAGTATTTGACCTTTATGAGTAAAGTGAACGATAGTGATTAATCCGAGTTGTTTAATTGAACAGAGATTTTAAGAAAATACGAGACACACTTTAGCAAACGATGCAATCACATTATACACTAACGCTGTTTTAATTGTCGACTCTCAAGGAACAATGTATTTACAAGTCTGGTTCTGATTAATTCACAGGAAATAGAAGCGATTAAACACAAGGTTGTAGGTTACAGAGACTACAGGCAGAGAGAGAGCAGGTCGTACCACAATGTTTGAGCCGTAGTGATAGCAAGATGGTATCCGTATGATCGAATTCCGTAAACTGTCTTAGATGATTGCCACTTTGAAACATTTAGTGCAGCACCTTCAGTTGGTCAACAAATACAAGGGCAACACTGGTGTTGCAGACAAATAACTATTTGTGAATATCAGAGACCAACGGGCACACCAGTCCCAAAGCTCGGGTTGCCAAAATTGGGCAAACCATCGATTTTCGGGCGCCGTTTCACAACGTAATGATATTGGTGTCTGAACTGTTATCCTCGTGCTTCGATCACTAACCCAGCATATCCCAAGTGGGTCAGCTGCAGTGACCACAACAAACGGACATGATGGTACCTGTGTGATTATATGATTACACTGTCGTTGTGCCATAACGACAACAGCAGCAACAGTCATTGTCGTCAAGACCAGCTACTTCCCATGCTCGATCAGCACCTGTGTTCCGGTTACGTCCCAGTTGGTTACGCAATCCATCTGGTTTCAGTCCTCGTGACAGTCATCATCTCTCGATCTGATCCCGTTGCTGGGTCGAGTGGTACGTTATGGCCACCTGGCCAGCAATTTTCGCCTCGTTCGGGTCGGGTTGTTTGTGGGATTAGACACATGACGCAATTCGCAACGGTTGGAAAACGCATTAGTGGATTCACCCAACGGTTGTCATGGGTCATAAACAAATTTCAAATGGTTGAACCACGCTCTCAAATGCGGGTCAACATAACATCACGCTTTGTTTAGTCAACGTGATGAAGGGAAGATCAACGAACAGCTCGGACTTTGTTTTAAAGTTCATTTTAGTAAGATGGTTTGTCAATGACTAAACATACTGTTTATATAGCGTTCAACTATCATGGGCTGCAGAAAGTTGGGATGTAGTAATGGAGAAAAGGATTAAAAACACGCATAATTCAGGACGGCGTCCTGCAATGGTGTGAAGGCCTGTAATCATACTAACCAGTTTTGCGTTCTGGTGTACATATTTTAGTGGATCAAACTACAACTATCTAACCGATCAATCCTACGTAACAAAATGTCCAGATGATACCATAATAAGCTATTTTCCCCCTTGACCAATGCGTCAGTCTTTGTCCAGAACCACCACAGTGTGTCTCCGATTCGAATGTACTATTGTCATGCTAATAGTTGGAGTATCCAGTTCCAGTACACTTTCAGTTATGAATGGGTTAATGTTTGCCAATAGTTAGCCTCCCTAGTAATATTAAACTTTTCGACTACTAGTACACGTTAATTATTATGCCGATACTTCTATCTAATTCGGATAGTACAATCGATCAAACCTAGTTAGGCTGACAGGGAAATTCAACACAGTTCCACAAGGGAGCGTAGTAATCGAAATGGCTAACCATTTTGCATGCTGATTGGTAGCTTTGTAATGAATGATATCGGTTGACTTTTAGAGTGACTGTGAGTATCGAACAAAACTCACCTTTCTAGTTGAATAATAGAAAAAGAGGAATATTTCGTTGTGTTACAAATTCACGTGGCAAGCAAGAAACTCAGCCAGTGTCTAGTTAGCGCTCATTCTCGTGTCATTTCAATCTCCTAATGATTTTTCGTTTGACAACGAATAGATATTGTAACATAAAAGAGTTGAGTGAAACTGTAAGCAGCTGTGTCTTATGTATAGATTTGTAACCACCCACTGGTTATTCAGGTCTTTTTAAACGAACGAAGTTACCTGACAGCTGCTTCGGAATACCAACTCATTGACGGTTGTGTGTACTTCACATGTAATCTTGAATCAGATGCTGGTTGTTCTCATATAAGTCAATGTGACTTATGTTTGTTCAGTGGAATATTGTTAGTAACACGGTGGAAGTGGACTGTTTATCTACATTAATGATATTCATGATATCCACGGGTACTAACGTGTCTTACTGTCAACGTACGGTTATGTCTTTTTTTAAATCTGCTGTACAACAGTTGTGAAAGACCGAGCATCTTAGCGTTTCGCTTTTGGGTGTTCCGGTGCACCATTTAAAAACCTATCGTTCACTACGAACAACGAAACCTTGACCCCATTCTTTCCCATGTCAGCCGTATAAAGGCTTGGTCTATCTGTCCAACTGGTCTATCGAATCCGAATATAACGAACAATAGTCTGTGTCCAGTCTCAAAGTTCAACCCGGCTGTCTGGCCAAACATAACCTGAACAGAAGTAGAAATATGTCTACAGTGTACAACTCGGCACAGTTGAACATTGTCATCGTTCCCACACACTGGATGGGTAGGTTTTGTTTACTGAAAGTACACAAAAATGAGAGGCGCTCTGATCAAATAGTTCATTGTTAAACACAAACTTTTTGACGCATAATGATCGACTTGCCGAAGTCCATACAATAAGACACGTTGTCAATTGTTCAGACAGGTTTTGCAAGGGCCATTCTAATTCTGTGGTAGTTCTGTTCGTATAATAGAACCCACGTTTGCGGAGTGGAGTGGGATGAGGTCGAAATCACTTATTCGGTTGCGTTTTATATAAGTGGACAAGTTTGTTAAGTGAATCGATGGCTGGATCAATGGGGACGGTATACATTAATCAACTTATCCCAGGCAACTCCGTGATAGGTAACATACTCGATAAGGTTGTGGCTATGAATGTGATATAAACTGATCAAGTTGCTGAGATCGAAAATGTTTGCATCAAATGGCTATGCTACAGAAGTAGCCAATTTAATTTGTTCCAGAAGATGGCATATAAGACACAGTCAAACATGTAATCTGAATCCATGTGAACTGATGCATACGATACAAACTGAAGTCGGTA
>JTDE01005061.1:0-13153 GCA_014338405.1 Paragonimus skrjabini miyazakii
GCTTCATTTTTCGCAGGAGTAAATTTACTCCACTTCTGAATGAAGCGTTCTGGGAAATTGTTAGCACGATGCGTTTCATACAACACTGTTTGCTCGGCTCGTAATCTGTCTTGGGAGCATATTCTTGATGCTCTGTAAAACAGTGTGCTTACTAAAGATCTTTTGTATGCAACAGGAGCAAAACTCATAAAATTCATGTATTGTCCCGTCCATGTTGGATTATGGTACACAGAACGTTCGATAGAACCGTCCGAACTGCGTCTAACCAGGATGTCCAAGAAGAGCAAACTGTTCTGACCCTCCTACTCAACTGTAACTGACAGATTTGGGTGGACAGAGTTAAACGCTTGAATCGTTTCTTCCAGTTGACTTAACCCGTGATAAACGTTTAAGCATATCACATGTATTCATGCTAGTAACTGCTCCGTCCAGTTCGCTTAACCTATGATCAACGCCTAAGTATGTCGCATGTATTCATGTTAGTAGCCGCTCCGTCCAGTTCACTTAACCTATGATCAACGGATAATTATGTCGCATATGATGACCTTAATAACTGCTCCGTGCAGTTTACTTAAGCTATGATCAACGGATAATTATGTCACATATGTTGACCTTATTAGCTGCTCCGTCCAGTTTACTTAAGCTTTTGTCAACGGATAATCATGTCGCATATGTTGACCTTAACAGCTGCTCCGTGCGGTCCACTTAACCTATGATCAACGTCTAAGTATGTCGCATGTATTCATGTTAGTATCTGCTCCATCCAGTTCACTTAATCAATGATCAACGCCTAAGTATGTCGCATGTATTCATGCTAGTAACTGCTCCGTCCAGTTCACTTAATCTATGATCAACGCCTAAGTATGTCACATGTATTCATGCTAGCAGTTGCTCTGTCCAGTTCACTCAAGCTATGGTCAACGCCTGACCAGGTAGTAAGCGTTCACTTTACCAACTACTTCGTCCAGTTTACTTAACCTATGATCAACGCCTAAGTATGTCGCATGTATTCATGTTAGTAGCCGCTCCGTCCAGTTCACTTAATCTATGATCAACGGATAATTATGTCGCATATGCTGATCTTAATAGCTGCTCCGTGCAGTCCACTTAAGCTATGATCAACGGATAATTATGTCACATATGTTGACCTTATTAGCTGCTCCGTCCAGTTTACTTAAGCTTTTATCAACGGATAATCATGTCGCATATGTTGACCTTAACAGCTGCTCCGTGCAGTTCACTTAAGCTATGATCAACGTCTAAGTATGTCGCATGTATTCATGTTGGTAGCCGCTCCGTGCAGTCCACTTAAGCTATGATCAACGGCTAATTATGTGGTATGCGTTGATATTAGCAACTATTTCGTTCAGTTGACGTAAACTATTATCAATGCCCAATTATGTGGTATGCGTTCACGGTAGTAGCTGCCCCATACAGTTCACTTAAGCCATCATCAACGCCTAATTTTTATGTATGCGTTCGCACAAGTATCCCCCATGTCCAGGTCACTTAACCTATCAGAAATCGGGATAATTCAGAATATACGTGTATTTAGACTGCTGGGCGTAAGTTATAATGATCTTCTTCAGTTCTGGTCAAACATGAGATGACATACTGACAACCTTCAGCAAAGCCTGTAGCCGGCGAAACCACAGACCAACTGTCATCGGAATCATAATCGTCCATGAAACGAAGATAGGTGGGTTGTTGCTGAAGCGGTAGAAGTGGGAATCAATGTTTTCGTCGGATAAATAATGAATATCAAATTTGGTCATTATCTGTCAGATAAATGACCATTGACTCGCGTACACGTGGCAAGCTATATTCAAGAATAGTCAATAAGCAATAAACAAAACAATACGCACGTTGTTGCTGATAGAGTGGGACGTGATATCCATGTTTACACTATACCGTAGGTAAAAACAACCAGGTGATAAAGTAGACTCTTTTCCACTGGAAATACTATAAAAGAATCAAGCTGAACATATAATTCCGGTGAATAGTTAAGCAGTGACCGTGGCGGCATAGCTTTAATTAGGAATTACTGTGATATTTCGTGTACGATGCAATGTGAGCGCAACGTGGTCGAGGATTACAAATTCAATCATATCTATATAACCGCGCAGAATTGAGCGTTTCTGCCAAATACGAGTTATGTATTCTACCACGGAAATTCCGACGGAAACATTTTCAGGACGTACAATCGATGAGGAAAGCCAAAATGATGCTTTTGTCAAGAAAAATGTCGACACATTTTTTTCAACAAAAGTGCAAATATGGACAATTTTTACGTATAGCTGATTTTTCTCATTGCAACGCTCTTATTATACTTCATAAGATATGTATATTTGTCCCGCAATATGCGATTTAATATTTCATGAAAAATTTGAAAAATATCTTTTCGCGCCTAAATGGCCGTTTTTAACTCGGTTCGGCCTTGAAGCACCATCCTGGCAAATTGCTGGGAGTGTTCTTTAATATCATTCTTTCAGCAGTTCACTTTGTTTCCATTCCAACTGGAATGTACGCTAGCGTACAGATGTACGTTCGTGATGTACGATCGTGATTCCATGGAATAGTTAACAAATGTGGTATCAATGAGTGGTGAAGCATGGTGAATTGTCCTATGTTGAATCAGGTTATAGGCGTCTCTCACGTTCGTAGTATTATAAAAAGCTTAGTACCCATGTTTCAACAACAGTTCGATTGTCGAAATTATAAACCTGCTTTCCTGCTTAATAACGCCTGAATTTCGACAAAAACGTGTGTTTCCACGTCTATGACGTCGATTTTCATTATATTTTACCTTCATATTTCCAAATTAACGTAGAATGAGACTTTGCGTTACTTTTCCATTAATCCCTATGCCATTAAACAAACGCACATTTCTTGTTTACGTCTTCGGAAGACTGAAACAAAGAAATCTATAGGGAACAGATTTTCTAGATTTTAATTTCTGCAACATATAACAAATTTTCAACAACTTCAATTGTTGTGAATTATTTTTTAACTAAAAGATAACGGAGATATTCACGTTCTACCGATTACACGCAGCCCTCTTCTCTCCATCATTCAACCTTTGGCACCCGAAAGATCGCTTGCATGGTCCTGTTGAGGACTTGACCGGGGATATTCTCGCTGCTCTTTCAATAGTATACTGTGTTCTACATACCACTGAAAACTCCAAAACACTTTTGAAGGGAAGTTTTACTTCTCCATTTGTCGCAGTTCGGTGAGATCATCTGAGCTCACTGGTGCAAGAAACTGGACATCAACCGGCTACTAGCCTCAAGTCCTGTGATCTGAACTGAACTGTAGTGAACCTCCAACCCGTGAACAAATCGCTGAAAAAAAGTCGCTGTAATCACTGAAAGGTCACAAACCGGCTCGACCAATAGAAACATGGCAACTGACGGTCCGCTCTCCAATTTTGGTGAGGTTTATGTGAAGTCTGGATGGAAGCGAGAGGCGATTTGTTAGGAATAGAGTCGTTTAACTTCTCTTAAACCCACTTGTGGTGTGTAGTGTGCCGGAATGAACAGCCCGTAAAATCTTCCTTTTTAAAGCTACTGCTGACACGATACGCACATGACCAAATCGAACTGTCTCAAAAAATCTCTTACTGCATTTTGTTCTATTGTGTTCCCGTCACTTAACTACACTCGAAGTTACTTAGTTGCAGATTTAATTTTTTTCTGATCATCACTGGAGTAGCCCCAAGCGTTCCTAACACATATGTGAGCTCCTCTCTGAAGCCCTTCTTGAACCTATGCACGAACTGTTTCACTAAGATCAATGGGGTCCGGTATGTTTTGCCATAACGTGATTACTCCAGTTTTGTGGACGCCTCCGTCTGTGAACTGACGTTTATACTCGAATAGATATCTAGCTGCAGTGCCCAATAAAAAATATTACCACGAGCCCACTCCAACTCCTGTAATGAGCACATATATGTGCTCGCCTTCTCTGAATACCAATCGAAATTTAGTCCCAACGGGCTTCGAATTGAAAAAAATAGTGATAGAGTCTGGGAAATAAACTGTACATATCCAGCATTGTTTGGAAATGTGATTAGTAATTATCTCTAGCCTAGTCTGGGGCTAAAGTCTACCACCTAGAGAAGGAAGAAAGGGAGCGCGAAACGTACTTCGGCCCACTCGATGGCACTGATAAGCGTGCCAGGCGAAAAGTGCAGTTGAACCTTCTGGTGCGTTAAACAACACTCGAAAAGGTACAGGCTAAACGATCTTGAAGAATAGAATAACAGATGAGTCGTTAGGAAAGGGGCAAGCGACTGAGGCAAGTGGCCCTGGGTTCGCATCAGGCCTTTCATAACAGACGTATACAAAATCGTACGTACGAAACAGACAAGAGGGAAAACACGGCTGCAGCTGGGATCATTAGGGGAGCCGCACGGTCTTTGGTCTCTGCGCTCGCCCTCCTTCCTCTGTCTTCCTTCTTCTCTGGTTTGGCTTTGCTACAATCTCTGTTTAGAAATTTTCAATATATGCGGACTTTGTGCATGTATCTGTACAGCTGAGCAGCCTCCATTTTTACTCCATGCTCATCTACGCACTGGGAACATCTGGACCCATTTCTAGCATCCAATGAGTTGTCTAGAGACCCGAGCGAAACAACATACGTGTGTAGTGCATATCGGCAAGCCCAGTGGATGTCTTCGAGTAAAAGCTGAAGATGTTCTGCAACGGCTTCATCAGGTCCAGAGTAAAAATGTGGATTCACAGTTAATCATCGTCGATGTCCGTGATGCCCGGGGTTTCCAAGCCGGCCATATTCTCACTGCTATACCACTGAATTGCCACACAAAAACCATGGCCAAACGTGCGATTGTGGAATGGGATGCTATGTTTGGCGGTCAAATTAGTTGTTCTGCTCCCAATATAAACGACGGCTCCATCTGCACTCAAGTGTCTCGAGTTTCGGGGCCTTCTGTAATAATATATGATCACGAAGGATCGTGCCCTTTCTGCGAACAGAATTCTTCGGTTGAATTCTTCATAAACTCTTTACTGATTCGGGGTAATGATGTTTATTTTATGGAAGGTAAGTTAACTTTCGATCCGGCGTGCTGTTTGGCATGATACAACTAAGTGTTTTGTTATTACATAGTTTTAATGACTCATTCGATTTTTTCCCGTATGTCACCCTTTACGTTCTGTCAGCGTATCAGTGTACGACACAATGCAGTCTAAAAAAGTCTTTATTTACAACGGATAGCTGGCGTTGATGCAGAATGCTGCGTTCCCTTTATACCTTCATGTTTAAGCGTGCATACAAAGCAAACACCCGTGTGTTATTTGACGTGCCATTGATGATTCGTCAACTTCGTGGTTTTCGTAGATGGTCTTCAGTAACTCCTACAAACTGAGTTGTCTTTGTTGCCTGTTGCATGGTTTCCTCCTTGTCGTCTCTAGCGTCATGGTAGACAACAATACCTTGGTGGCACACCGATGGTTTGCTGCCACACAGTCTTGGGCAGAGGAAACAAAATCAAACTAGGAAGCAAAAAAGGAAAGTGAAGTCCAAAGAATAAAGACGTCTGCTTCTAGCCTCATACATTCAACATTCCACATTGTCAAGGCAAAGAAACAAACAAACATGGTGTTAGGTCCAGGGAAGGGTCAAGTTTACGAACAGTTGTTTCTGAACACATAGCTGGCTTGAGTCGGTTGATTGCGACTGCTTCAGCAAACCTTAAGAATCTTGGATTAGAATTACGTAACAGGACTGAATGCACAATATGAATCGATAACGTTATCGATCCATCTTCTGTATTCCTCGACCTATCTCTTGTTTCTCCTTCGCAAAACTCGGAGGCGTCTATCGCGATGTTACAAAACCTTATTTTCTTAAGAAAAACTTAACCCCATATACGAATGTGCTATGTACATCCCCTCATGGTCCACTCCGGCCTCTTGTAGATTTCACTCAGAAGTGAAACGCTTCTTGGCTCATGGATCTTATTCCCCTTTTGCTCTCAGGATACTCACAGAGACTTGAAGCTGACGTAGGCAGTACGGCGTCGGTAAATTGGCAGGTGGATTCGCTCATGGTCTTCGGGAACAGTCAGCTCGCTTCACTGCTTTCTTGGAAGATATTTAATCCACGCTTATGCAGTCTATCTCGCTAGTTTCATTGCCTTTAAGAAGAATGTAAAAAGCACCTACCAGGAAGCATTGGTAAACAAATCGCCTGGGCATCGAATGATTCCACTTGGTTCTGAATATGATGACTACCGTTAAAAATTTAAACGCACACTGATTAGAGGCTTGTGTTGTGCAACGACCGTGGACATCAATCGGTCGGATGGTGGAACAAACCCTTTTGTTTGGGAGTGACAGTGCATTGATTCGAAACATACGTTCAACAGATTGTTACTAGGAGAGAATGTGAATTGCCATAACAGTAGGCTTTAGTAAACTTGTAAACGAGCCATATAGCTGCAATGCAAAATAGAGAGCGTAATGAATAATGTAGACGAAGTAAAATGTACAAGTGCATAAGATTCACTCCCTCGGGATGCAAGTTCGGCAGGACTTTCGAGTCACGAAGCACAAACTATGAGTAATGTGATGTAGGGATTATACCTCTCGAGTGCACAGAACGTAGGGTCTCATTCTCTGTTGCTGACTCAGAGGAGTTTCGTGGACGTCGTGATTTTTGGAATCAGTGTCACGATTTTCCTCGAACGCTGATACCAAAGGAACCACTGAGTCTCAATCGGGCGCTTCATTGCCCTGCTCTGATTCTGCTTCGTCAATCATTACAGTATCATCTGCAGCTGGTGCCAGGTTGCGTAAGGATACTGTGTTCTCACAGCCGTCGAGATGGCGGACGCGAGAATATGTCGGATTATATTTTACCAACTCAGCTTCCTCTACGTACGGACCATATTTCGACGTCCGGTTTTGGTTTCGGAGGAGGACTTTGTCGGAGTTCACTAACCAACTTGTTAAGGAGAGACCCGTGAGGGCTCTACGGTTATGACAGAATATTCGTTCGTGTGGAGTACAATTGGTCGCAGTGCATAGTAAGGAGTGTGTGGAATGAAACGCATCTGGCAGCACAGTTTCCCAATGTTCAACACCACGGCCTTTTGTTTTGAGTGCCAGTAGTATAGTTTTCCATATGGTACTGTTTAGACGTTCAACTTGCCCGTTTGACTGTGGGTTATAGGCTGTAGTACGACTGGTTGTGATACCCTTATGGTGGAGGAATGAAAGTAGTTCTTTCGAACTCAAGGCAGAACCACGATCAATGAATGAAGGCAAGCCGAAAATGGAAAGTAAATTGATGAGGCAATTAATTACTGTAGAGGAGGAATTGTCGGTACACGGATAGACAAAAGGAAAGCGGGAAAATTCAAGAAGAATATGTTCTTTAAGGATGAAGGGATAGATCTTCTAAAACCAACGTTTAGTCTCTCATCATCATCATCATACACAGCAATACATTAGTGGTTCACACTGATGCTTAGCTGCCACACAACGGCGGATGAAAAAAGCCCATATAGGAAGAGAGAAAAAAAGGAGGGGAGGGGAAGCAGACCAACTACCAAAAGTAGCTACGTCTATATATATATATATATATATATATATATATATATATATAATCAGCGCAAGGACGATAAGGAACGTCATATTGAAAGTTGGGTAGTTCCATTCGCCAACGCTGTATTTTCTCGTTCTTGATTTTCCCTGTCTGTTTTTGATCGGACATAAAGGATACGGAGCGCTGATTTGTGATGAGTGTAAACTGATGACCCAGAAGAAAATGCCGCCACTTTTTAAGCATTCCACAATAATATAGGCTTCTCTCTCGTCAGAAGAATGCTTACATTCGGATCGTGTTAAAGTTCTGGAGAAGAATGCAGCTGGTCGTCCATTTCGGTTTGGAATTGCGACGATGGCGATATCTGATGCGTCAGTTTCAACCGTCAGATGCACTCTGGATTCAACAGTAACGATCATTAAGTCTTGAATCTCTTTCTTAAGATTGATATACTAAGTCGGAGCCTATTCCGGAAGGGAAAAGGTTCCTATTCCCGACGAACATACTGATTTTGTCTGAAAATTGTGAGATCTATTGAGAGTAATAAGCAAACATACCAATAACTTTCCTTTGAGATTTGACGGGACTGATATCCCTTCCAATGGTCGGAGACGTTCTGGATCCGGTTTGATGGCATTCTTTGATAGTTCATAACCCAACAGTTTAATGTTGGGCGTCCGCATAACACTTTTTTGTTCATTGCGAGTAATTCCGTACTTGTGAGCAGTGTTGAAGAACCGTATGAGATTATGATCATGGTCTTTGTTTGAATTGCTGCGGATAGTCAGATTGTCTAAGTGGACGAAGGTCCGAGACGATTTCTCTCGTTGGATGATATTGTCGATAGTACGCTGGAACGCTGCCACTATTGGTAACGCCGAGGGGGATACGAATGAATTGATAGGGACTGCCAGCAGCTTCGAAAGCAGTGTAGATCTCCTCTTCCGTCTTGATGGTTATCCGAAGGTACGCACCCTGGAGGTTAACAGCACTGAATACCTCATAACGAAAAATTTTCCAAATAAGGTCGTCAATCCGGTGTAAGGGGTAGGCGTCTAGGCAAGTGAACCGATTGGTTGTCTGACTGTAGTCCACTACCATTCGACGCTTCTGCCGTTCGTTAGACGTCATCAAGAATTGGGTACTCCAAGGTGAAGCAGAAGGTTCAATAATCCCGGCGTTCAACAGTTTTTCGGTTTCAGACTTGATAAAGAGTTCATCGGATTTAGTGACCACTGGCTGACTGTCAGGCGACAGATGTTGAAACAGAAACGGTGGAGTAACAGAAATAGCAAGCATATTGCAAAGTGAAAACGATGGCTCAGAGCCAGAAAAGGGGATTTTTGACACATTTATGTCTTGAGAAAGTCATGCCCTGGTAATACATCAGTACACAGGTTGTTGAGAAGTGACAATTTGATAGAATTGTATGACAGTTGTTTGAAACGAATAGAAACGAAGCAGTTACCGAGTGTGAAACTGAGTAAACTGGTAGATGCTACGGTGACCCTTTGAAAGGAAGAGTGGATTTTCCATTCATGTGCCCGAACAACAGAATAAGATATGTAGCTTTGCGAACTAATTGTGTCAATGAGAACCTATAACCGAATACCGTTCACATAAATCTCAACGGCAGTATCTGACAAACACGCGGGAGCCGCTGCAACTGCGATAGACAATAATATAGATTCCGATATTACAGAAGAATGTATAGTCTTAGAAGACTGAAACACCCGTTCGTAGTGTCTTTTCTTTCCACAGCGTTTGCAGACAGCGTAACAAGCTGGACACTGCCTTCGCGGATACCGACGTAACCCACAGAAATAGCACAAAGAGCCATTTTGTTTTGGAAAGTTGCCTGTGGCTGCCGTACATTCGATATCATATGCCTTTGGGAGGACCGTTTGTGGGGACATGGTGCAGGAGAGTTGTTGCTTTTAATAGTGATTGCTGTTGGGCTAGCCCCAACGGTCTAGCTACATCGAAGGCTGACGTGAGGTCCGGGGATTTATATTCGAGTAGTCGCTGACGAATAGAATGGGGTTCAAACCACGAATGAATGAATCACGAATAAATTCTTCACGATGCCATTCAGTGGAGACTTCTTGGGAACCACAGTTCGAGACCAACGTTTTGAGTTTCTGAAGGAATTCACTTAGACTTTGACCTTTCTCTTGCTTAGCAGTAGATAGGACATGTCGGGCAAAAAATGTATTTTTTTGGTTGTATGTTGAGATTCCGGAGTGTACAGATTGCTGTTTTGTAGGAGTCACATTCCACGGTGTGTTTGTATACAGATGAGATGAACTGACATAGTTAACAAGAGTAGACAAAGCGTCTATTTTAAGCGATTTTGCAGCGGAAAGGAAGTTCTCGAATGTCTTCTGCCAGTGAAACCATTCAGTTGCGGTAGGCGAGTGAGGGTCAACGTTGAAACGGTCAGAACGCAAGATACGTTCAGTCATCTTACGAGTTGAATAAATTGTGGTGGTCCGAAACGTACGTTCAACAAACTGCTAATAGGACAGAATGTTAGTTGTCAGAACGATAGGCTTCATTCAACTTGTAAACAAGCCATGTAGCTGCAATGCGAAATAGAGAACTTAATGAATAAGGTAGACGAAGGTAAAGGCATAAGTGCGCAACAGACAGAAAGCTATTTTCCTTATTCGCCGTTCTCTTCTGGTCGCTGAGTCTTTGTAAATAGATTGTTTTTAGAAGACAAGTCACTTACCCCCAACAGTCGCGCCAGCTTGACTTATGAGGTGTTAATTTTGGGGACTAGTTAAACTGACCTCATACGGACCATGTAGACGACGGGATCTGAAAGGTCACTTATTACGTCTCAGACGGCCCTCCAGAAGCAGAAGTATCCTTGTAGCTCGAGTAACTGGAGCGCAGGAAGAGCGTTGGACCAGACCTCCTATTCCCTGTTGTGCGAACTACAAACGAGTGGTCATTCGAAATTGAATAGAGAAGACTTGTTGCCCAGGAATTAGGCTTTATTCATCTGGCAGTGGTATGGGGCTGAGAAGAGAAAATGAAAACGTATGGAAACACTCAGTTAATGATGTGCACCAACAGATAGTCTATTGCATTTTCCCGGACAACTTTGATTTGTTTAGAAAGAGTTTCATAGATGATGTTTTGGAAACGATCGTGAGCATGGGCGATGACGTCTATAATAGATGTACACAATGTTTTAAGAAATAAGAGTGAAGATGGCGGCTAAGGGGAGGTTCAAAAAAAGTGCTTTCTGGGATAAGAGCGAAAGTAACATCAGGGTTTTTTGTCCTTCAGGTTGTATGGTCGAGTTCGTTGTTTTTTCAACAGTGGTGTTATATCTGATCTGTCGATACTTTCGATGTCAGGCTCTGGAAGGGATTCGGCAGTTGTGACCTACTGTTAGACAGGGTCGGTCTACAAATCTGGTATCACACCAAGTCCGTGCTGATTTGAGTGTTGAGCCTCAGCAAAGGAATCAGAACTGGTATTGTCATAGCAGTGAGCACCATTAAAGGGTGAATGGGCAAATTGCCCCTTCGCAGCCAGGTGACGAGTGGCTACCGTCTCTCCCTCCCATTGTGAAGGCGGACGTGGACATATCGTGGATTACACGCGAGTGACTCGACCTCATCAAATAAGGCGCCATACTTTGAAAATCTTAAACGGCGTCGCATTAAGATCGGTCCCGGAACGGTGAGCTATCTCGGTAAAGATACATCTAAGGTTGATTTTCTGTTATAGGAAAATAGCCGTCCGTATGGAGTTGCATTCGTTGCTGTGCACAAAAGTGGCTGCATGAAATATAAGGCATTCAGCAGTACAAACTCTCACTGACTGCATGAAATGCCTCTTGATCTCGCCGCAAGCATTACCGCTCGCCAAAGTGTACTATTCAGCCTCTCGATTTGCCCGTTTGGTTGGGGACTGTAAGCCGTGGTCCGACTGGTGGCAACACATTTACTATGTAGGAAACTTCAGTTCCTCAACCATGAAAGCAGGGCTCCAATTTGAGTGCACGTAAGAGGGCACGCCGAATAACGAAGACAGTTCACAAAAGCACTTGATAACGGCGGATGCCATCCTATCCTAACAGGGGAACTCGAACGGCAACCTTGAGTGCTCATCAGTGGCCGTTAGTAAGTGCTTGTTGCCAGTAACGAAATCGACATTCAATCTTTCAAAAAACTCATTCGCTTTAATTAGAGCACCGTTTGATGGAATGTAGAATTTCGTATCGAACAACGCGAAATGATAGATTTCACTTCCTCAACTGAGCTGGGTAAGTTTCTGGAGCATATAAAATCCAACATCCGAGCAGCACATGGATGACAAAAAGAATCATGTAACTCCTTCTGAGACATGTTGAGTCTGTGATACTTAATGCGTGTGGGATAGTGCATCGGCAGCTCGGTTTTATTTTCCTGAGTGATGCGTGTCTTCAGAGTTATAGCACGAAAGCTTGTGACGCCATCGTCGAATTTCGTTATTTTCGATGTCTCCGTGGTGTTAAACATAGTACATAAAAGAGATTTCTGATCAGTAATCGATCGGAAATGGGTTCTCAGCAAATAATGCCTTCACTTCCTGGTGGCTTCGACTAAAGTGTGGGGTTCCTTCTGGACAGAAGAATGACGTTGTTCGCTCAGTGGCAGAGTTCTGGGAATAAACGCCACGAGCTTCATGTTCTTTGTTAGGGTAGTAACGATAACAATATCCGAAGCATCAATCTCCATGACCAAGGGTAATTAGTGGTCACTGGTGGTGACCACCGCCTTCTCCAGGTCGTTTTGAACAACTTACGTGATGCGCGGACATGGTATAGCAGAGGGAAAGTATTATTTTTGTACATTGAACTAATCTTGTCGGAAAAGTGAGAGATTCACGGAAAATTGTAAGCTAACAAGCCCATAACGCGTTGTTGTGATAACGGTGATAATATGATAACGGTAAATTACGAAGCAGTTATGATCTTTTTAGATCTGGCTTGAGTGATCGTTGTGAAATTTCGTACTCCGGTGGCCTTACTTCGCGAGCGGCGGTAACACTTTTCCTTTCGTCGAATTTTAAGCTATACGTTTTAGCAACTTCAGAAACTTGTCAGATTCTTATGATCCTTGACGTCCACACTACACATGGTTATCTCTACGTAAGCTAATGTTCGTCTTTGCTAAGTTTGTTTACTATTCTTTGTAAACACAACAGCGTTGGTCACTCCAAACGGTATACTGCAAAACCGATAGAGGTTTCTACAGACATCGAAGACAGTGTGAGGTTTATCCTCTTCTTTAGTAGATATTTCAGACTAAGCGCTTTGTAAATACAGGGCGCCAAAAACTAAATTACTGAGAAATTCTCTCGACCATCTTTTAGTGTTTATGTGCACTAAATTGAGGCTTCCGAGGAATAAGCAACGAATGCCAGACGCGAAGTTAGAATCCGAATAACTGAGGCAGACCGAGCGTATATTATACGATATATATGTATATATGTATATATATGTATATATATATATATATATATATATGTATGTATATGTATGTATGTATGTATGTATGTATGTATGTATGTATGTATG
>JTDE01005061.1:14077-49344 GCA_014338405.1 Paragonimus skrjabini miyazakii
CCCATGCATACCGCGTCTCTCACAAAACATTTGGGACGTGGATGTCGATCATGACCACAAAAGTAGCATTTGCTGCCGACAGCCGCCGACACTCTTCCCCGAGATGGTTGAGAAGGAGACTGAGATATAGAGATGTTTCGGAATTTGAAACTGAAGCAGAACAGGAAAAGGGAGCTGTCCGAAAAGAATGGGAATTTTGATAGGGTATTTCCAAAGGTAGATAGCAGGTCAGGTGATTTGATCTCCAGGAGCCGTCTTCGCACAATTTTAGACTACATTCCGCTGATGAATGCATCCTGAATAGCGCCGCCTTGATTTTGTTCGGCAGTAACTGATCTGAAGTTACAATTTTTGGCTAGTGGCTTCAGCTTTTGAAGGAACTAATCAAAATTCTGTCCATTTTCTTGTTTGCAAGTTGCCAGAAGGTAGCAAGCAAAGTATTCGTTTGAGGGTTTCACTTATTTCTTCTCAAGTTTTGAAATGACTTCCTAAAGTCGTACAGTCTTTTATGTATTCATATGCGGACGATAAAACAGATGGTGAGAGTCGAGTTTATTGGGTTCAAGAGTTTCCACGTCGTCATCATCATAAACAGCAATACATCAGTGGTTCAAACTGATGCTCAACTGTCACACAATCACGAGGAAGAAGAAAAACCAGACTTTACGTAAGAAGGAAGAAGGACGGGGAGGGACCTAACTACTAAAAACAGCTTCGTCAATATTCGAACATAACATCAAGGTGCCTACACCTGGAAAACAAACAACCAAGCTGTACGTGAAAGTAAAGCATCATTAGCGAAACAGCTTCCGTACGGCCTTCACTGCTCTATGTCATCAAGTGCACTCACTTCACAGACAACTCGGACAAGCAACGACAACAATCACGCCACTGAGCTCGGTTAGCCGCCATCTCATCTAAAGTCTCAAGCCACCGACTCTGAGTCGCGAGGGCCTCAGCCTGGGAAACGAACCCGATCTACGATGACCAACCCCCTCGTGAACGACTCCACTTGTCTACGCCAGGTCGTCATCTGTCTACCTTGCGCCAGTCGGCCGCAGCGTCGGCAAACAGTGCCCGGTGTGGCAAACGATTAGCTGGCAGCCTTTGTATATGACCTAACCATCTACGTATGTGCAAATGTAATGACTGAACAAAAGACCTCGTTTGACAGTCAGTGTCAAATACCCGCCTCCTAACCTTCTCGTTGCTTATTCGCTGGTGCCACCCGATACGAGCGATTGAACGCAGACATCGGTGGTCAAACACCTGAAGACGGTTCACGTCCTCTATCCTGAACGACCAGGTTTCGCTGCCGTAAAGTAGTACAGCCCTCAGTGTTGTCTGATTTGCGCGAACCTTAAGCTTCAGAAGGATGCCTCTCTGTCGTCATATGTGTCTCACAGTGGCGAACACCGCCCTAGCCTTGGTGATGCACGCCTCTATTACATTCCATACACCTCCAACGCCGCTGCTGCTGCTGCTTCCAAGGTACACAAACCGGTCAATAACCCCCTATGCTTTCATAATCCAACGATAAATCTACGTAATCTCAGCGATCTTGCCGAAGCATTTTGCATTTTCCTCCCGAAGTACTTAGCAGAAGGCGACATACCGTCTACCATTGTTTGTGTTGTTTGAAACTTGTCAAACAGCAACACCTCGTCGTCAGCATAATCGAGATCAGCAGGACTATTTTTATAGCTGAGGTACTGCTGTCTTCCGTATCAGGAAGAAGGGGGTTAGAAAAGATACCCCCAACCAAAGAACACTCCGATCGCCCCACGGTTGACCGTGATCGCCGGCATATTATCCAATACGGTCGACAAACATATGGTATCTCCCAAAAGCCGGATATACCTTCGAGTACATCCACTGCGCCGTCGGGCTAGGCGAGCTCCTCATTGCCAAGTGAGTCATGGGCTCCGGGTGGGGTCCCCCAAGAAAACCCTATATCCTGTTGTCTCACAGGTCAGACTTTTGAGTCAGAGACTTGGAGTGGGGTCCCTCAAGTCAACCTCCTTCCGCGGCATAAACGACCGGGAAGTATCAGAAGTTATCGTTTTCTCGACAGTGACATTACTAACCGATCTCGACTTTCTCCTACTGTTTTACCCTCTATTCCTTCTGCCTTCCATGTGCCTTCGGACGACAAATATTTTCGGAGGCCAAGACAACTGGTAACTATTGGCGCCTTCAATGTCCGCACTCTCCGACAAGTCGGTCAGCAAGCTGCTCTGGCTAGTACTCTCTCAAGTCTAGGTATTGATGTGTACTGTGTGTCGGAGACGCGAGTCTACTATTCTATCACGGTTATCAATTTGAGCTCAGCCCTAGATAACTGTCGATCCAAGCGCTTCTTTCTCAGGGTTTCTGTTGACGCCGAAGCTGATTCTCGCAGTCAAGCTGGAGTGGGAATCGCACTGAGTTCCAGAGCGGAGCAATGCTTGCTCGTTTGGATCCCAGTGAACAGTCGCTTGTGCGTTGTATAACTCAACACTTCGGTAAAAGTCTGTCGACACAAATCAGAAAGGCGTTGTGTATTCATTATACCGGCGTACGCTCCGACGGACAGCTGTTCGGACGCTATCAAGGCTGCGTTCTATGACACTGTCGTTGACCTTCTGAGGCAAACTAAACACTCAGACATCATCATACTAGTGGGCGTTTTTATTGCTCACCTTGGTCGTCTTTCTTCAGATGAAAATCGGTTAGGAGGTATGTTGGGTGTCCGAGCACAACGCACCGACAATGGCGAAAGACTGCTGCAGCTGTGCGCATCCCACGGTCTGTATATTTCGAGCATCGTATTCCAACACAGGAAGAAGCACTGTGTTACAAAGGGGCCTCCATGTGCTTCTCAGTCGTGGACACAGTTGGATCATATAGCAGTTATTTACGGATGGCGCCATTCTGTTAAGGACTGTCGTGCTTTTTGGAGCAACCACCTGGACTCGGGCCATGTTGTTGTGCGTGCCCGTTTCGTTTTGTCATTTGCCCAGAGGACATACGCTCGTAAATGCAAAGTGCTTAACTAGCATTCGAGCGATGAAAGTGAAAAAGACGCTTACCAGGAGGCGTTGGTGAAGAAGTTGCCCAGTTCGAGTCAGATGAAGAATCCTAACGAACACTGGGAACAAATCGCCGAAGCTTTGAAAGCATGCTGTGTACAGGCATGTTCCGAGGGAGCTGTTCAGTTGCGACAGAACTGGATTTCTGTCACGTCGATAAACCTTATGAACAAGCGTCGTTCGATATCAGAACTGACAAAACTCCTCCGGACGATCTGGGAGACCAAAGCGGTACCTCGGGGTTAGTGTTCATCATCAGCAATTCCCGTTTTCAAGAAGGGTGCCTGAAGTCTGTATGACAACCACATATGCATCAGTTTGGTGTCCGTTGCGTCCAAGTTACTCACTAGTCTGATTCTACGTCGGTTCACTAAACCCAGAGAAAGCCATATACGCGGAGAACAGGCAGGATTCCGATCCGGTCGAAGTTGTGTCGATCATATTTTTACCTTGCGACGGATTTTGGAACATCGGGACTGTTACAGACAGCCGACAGTCGTGGTCTTTTTGGACCTGAAGGCTGCTTTCGATTCATTTGCTCGTAACGTTCTCTGGAGCTGCCTTCTCCGCAAGGGAGTACCAGAGAAGTACGTGAATCTACTGAGATCACTGTATGCTCACTCTGCAAGCAGGGTGAGAGTTTATGGACAACTGTCTCGGGCGTTCAGCACTTCTAGTGGTGTTCGTCAGGAGTGTCCGATTTCCCCCTTCCTGTTCAATTTTGCTGTGTTTGACTATCGTTGTCTTCGCCAATTGACCCATATTAAGTGGACTGATCGCGTGAGTTATGTGGCCGTTCGCCGGCGCGTATTACGGAACGCTCGGGATGCGCGATCAATTGATCAACTATTCACGTTGCACAGCTTCCGGTGTTTGGGTCACGTACTCCGTATGTCATCTGACCGTTTCCGGTACCGCGTAGTATATGCTGAGACCACCAACAGTTCGGTGAAACTGCGTAGTGGTCAAGCAACAGCGTGGTCACACCATACGAAGACCTGACTGCTCCATTGAGCAAAATGGGTAGGTGTCGCCTGCCTGGATGGGGTCCTCGTGATCACTCAAACCGCTGGTTAGAGACGCTATCCGAGGTGGCGATGTGTCGCGGTCAATGGTGTACCTGTATCCATACTATTTCTAGTTCTTCCACTTAGTCTTGTTTTAATAATTTTCAATCTTCTTAGTAACGTTTTCTTTTAGGATATTCCACGTCACTGTTGAGGTGAGCGGCGGCTCGAGCCACAGTACCTTTTGGTCAGGCTCATGGCTGTTATGATGATGATGCAATGAGTCGGCGAAGTATAATGAATGCCTGAAGCTTAGAAGTGACAGGGTTCAATCTTATTCCCCTTTGCTTTTCGTAAGAGTCCCTGGTACCTTCTGTTGTAACTTCATCTACCGTCTACGAGCGCGTAAACAGACAGCAAAATGACGGGACGGCGGTCAACGATAATGAACAACGGACTACGGAGTATACGCAACTAATTCGTATTTTCCCGATCAACCCAACCACCCGATGCTAACACATGAAGACAGAGGATTAATTGGCCCTCGGACAGAGCTCTTTTGCGTCGCTCAACCTGATGACAACACGGTCACAAACCAGATCATATTTAAAGGGTTTGTGACCACTCAGAAAACAAGGACGATAGTGGACCAGACAAAGAGCATGACAGAACAGTGATGTCCCAATAAAAGGATGAGAGTGTAGGCGGGGTGCTAGAAATTGGCACAAAGACTGAGAACGCTCGTGGAAATCTAAGTGGCACATGACCGTGCCGACTATGAAGGTCAATTGGGTCCTTCCCCGATACTTTCGTGAACATAGGAACTATTATTAATTGAGCCCAGCACGGGGGTGGTGGTCTTCGTCGTCTACACAAGTGAAAGCAACTAAGTCACGGCCTCTACTAACGCCTTTCCATCTTCTTCAAAAGTTGCCAGCATGAGATCATCTGGACCAGCTGCCCCATTACGATTGGAAGCTGAAAGACAATTGCGAACCTCAGCCTCACTGGGTAGTTCCAAGTCTACCGATCAGGGTGCTTCATCAAAATTTGGATCTTCGAAATGAAAACTACTACGGCAGCTTGTTAAGCTTGTTTGATACTTTTGCTTTACCGATGGCAAAGCCATTTTTTCAACAGTTAGTCTTTGCTGTCGGTGGGGTCGTTGCCCAGCAAAAGTAAGAACAAAACGATAACGTGCCAACACATGATCTGAATTCAAGTACGTGCTCCAGTAAGAACGACGGTATTGAATAGAACCCCACCACCTGTAACTAACAGCTATGTGGTCTATGTGAGACCAGGCCTGATTCGGAGAACGAGGCGTCATAATCATTTTCATCCTGGGCAGTAATACATCGGTGGTTCACACTGATGCTTAACTACCAAACAGCCATGAAGAAAAAAGGAAACCCTTTATGGGAAAAGAGAAGAAAAAGAGAAAGGGACGAGAGGTGGATCTAACTACTAAAAACAGCTACGTCTATATTCAAACATACAACATCAAGGCGCCTACACCTTGCAAATGAACAACCGAGCTGTAAGCAAAAGTAAGGCGTCATGAGCAATGTCAAGTATGGCATTGCTGTGCACAATGCTTATAACTAGTGCCAGCTAGATGTAACTTATGCTCAGCACAGCTACGACACTCGCCCGCCATTATCTGACCGATGTGACGCTATCCCAAACCTGCCACCTAAACGAGATTCGGCCTCACCAAGGCGGACGACCTGAGCATTCGTATCTCCCGCCAGAACGACTATATCAGAGTCACGTGTCGACCAAAGGAGAGCGGCCAGATCCGAGTAAAACGCGTCTTTGACGCCAACGTCACTACAGTCAGTAGGAGCGTAATCAGACACTATGAATAAATTCCTGAATCATGCATCTATATCTGACCTTAACAAAACCTGCCAAGCGGACAGCACAAAGTCTACTGTTAACAGGAATCCAATCTATCACTGAGGCTGTGGCCGTCGTGATGAGGACTATACCTACTCCAGCCTGACCTGTAACAGCGGCTGTGGAGTCACTCGAAGTGTATAACCAGTATCGGGTAGACAATGCGGGTGCTGTTAGTTCCATACGTTGACTACTGTCCTGGATTCTGTAGTTTCTATGATACAGCAGACATCGACATGCAATGAGTCTAAGGTTCGTGCGAGAGCGGCCTGTTGACCTATTTGTTTTAGAGTGCGAACGTTGAAGGCACCTATATTAATTCGCATTCTAGGTTTAAGCAAGGGATGAGGGAGGCCTGAAGCTAAATGACAAGGGACGGAACTTATCGGCTCAATGTTACCACGGTTAGCTACATCTGTTGTGGGACCTGTGGAGTAACTATCAGAAATGGAGGTCGGCAGGAGCCTGAGAACTAAGTTTGATAGGATAGTGGGGGAGGGGTCAGCAGTAACATGGTTTCGCCTATCCACCCTGCTATATGCAGCGGATAGGGCGACCCGGCTTATACTGCGAGACGACCGATGAATTATGGAATTAATGGCGCTGTGATGACTCATGATCGTGTGTGTGCTGAGATACTACCAGGACACCCATGACTAGACTGGAAAACGATTGAGGTTCTCAAATAAAGCTTTCGACTCAAAAGCCTGAACTGCAAGGCAGCGGGTGGGTGGCAGTGTACCCGAACTGGTACATTTGTCAGAAAAAGATACCAGCCTTCTCCCAGCTCCTAACATGGAGGATCAGGACACTGGGTTGTCATACCTCTACCTGTTGGTCTGCCTGGAATTAGTGACTCTATCTGTGTGTTGGCCACACCGTCCCGTTTAGCCCGCTAGGTCATCGAGATGCACAGCCCGTCACACCGTGTCAAGGTCCAGTCTCGTTGTGACGGGAGTTTCCATGGCGGCTAGGAAGTTAGTGAATATGTGTTACCAATGAGTCCACTGTTTCGAAGATGTACGGCTCGGATCAGCATTGAAACGTTCCGGTTACAGAAAGCGTGCCGTTTTAAATTGTTAGATTGTTCAGTGAATAAATTGTAACGCAAACGACAAGTGAGCGGTCATTCGAGATTGAATAGAGATTTGTTGTCCTGGAATTAGGATTTATTCACCAAATAACTGTGGTATGGGGGCTGAAAAGCGAAAACGAAAACGTTATGGAACACCCAGTTAATGATAGATAGATAGATAGATAGATAGATAGATAGATAGATAGATTAGATAGATTTATAAGTTGCCTCGTGATGATTGCTTATCTATGGTTGTTCCATTTTTGAAAAATGGGCCCGAAATCTGTGTGTTGAATTACGGAGGCGTATGTCTCGTGTTTGTTTCGTCCATATTACTCTTCTGTTACGTAAAATCACTAAGCTCTATGAGGAGTAGATTCGTGCGTAACAGGTAAGATTTCGTTGCGATCGATGGTGCACTAGTCACCTTTTTAGCCTGCGACGGATTCCGGAACATTGACATTCTTACAGATAGCTGACGGTCGTGGTATACTGAGACTCAGGGGCTTCCCTTATTTACAAACAAATGAGCAGTTCAACTACTTAAGCCGGGGGGTAAATGTGCCTTCCTAAGAATAGGTGTTCTGTTGTTCACCGAGCCGCACATTTTAGTCACAAACGTTTCGTTATCAACCGCAGTGACATTGTCAGTGTGTAAGAGTTTAAACGTATAGGTTTAAGCGTTGCGGTTGGAAAACGAAAATACTGAACTTTCTCTGTATAACAGTAAATGTGTTTCTTGTCTAGGAACTTAATATGAGGTAAGATGGTGTTGCTTGTTTCAGGTGATAACTTTGTCAAATCGAACTCGATACTTTATCGCCAGTAGAATTTTTAGGACTCGGTATGCAACCGAATACTCATTGAACATTGTTTTTTTGTCAGATGATTAACTTTTTTGTAATGTACATTTCACACTTACAGTTACGTCTTCATCTTTAGTTATCTCACATGCTCATACAGATGTCGTAAAATACTTTCTGATTGAACATTACCAGTTGCTTGGTTAGCAAATCATAAAATCGGCATTACGTTGTTCTCTCAACTCGTTTGAACAAACGTACTGAAGCAAGGTAAATCTACGGGGCTTATCTGTATGCACAGTTTTTTGTGTTCATGGGTGTGTACATCACATTGATTGACTGCAAACAGTTGATTTCGGGATGAATAGAAAACTTATCCACTATTAAGAGGATTTCAGTATTGAGCCATCGATTGATTTTTCTTTCATGTATACCACACGTGTGAATATTTAACGGTCTTGGGGCACCCTGATTTCATTGGCTTCTCCGACCGCCAGATTAATTCATATTTGAACAGAACGTTTCTACGCTGGTTATTGGATCTTCCATCACTGTGTGCTTCATCTTCAAATGCATGAACTGTTAACGGCAACTGTTGCTAATGAAATCCGGTCTTTCCAGCGTTTCATATGTCAACTGTGAAATAAGAGTGCTCTATTTTTCCTCCCCTACACTTGCATGGTTGCATGTGTTAGCTTTGCCACAGATAATTTTCACCACATTATTGTGTTTGTCGCATTTGGGCGTTCTGTTCTTGCTGCTAGCTTGTTACCAGCCGAGGTTCAAGTTGTTCACAGTTGGGTTCTTTTTAAACCAACAAATCTATTAAACTACTTATTAATATTACCGATTTGTTACTTTAGTTAGTGCATGTGAATAGTCCGGTACTTCGCTGATTGTCATCTGTTTTGTGATTCAATCTCAGTTTTCGTGTCCACCCTCATTTTCGGCTAAGTTTCGACCCGGCGTTCATCCTGACAGCAATTGTTTCGACCCTGAACAAAGGGATGAACGTGAAACCAATATTACCATCAAAAATAACGTAACCACATTGAGTTCCCTTTATCCAGTTCATCAAGACGGCAGGATGACCTACATTGTGAGATGTAAGCATTTCGTTTACTATCGTCAGTGGATTACATAATACATTCGGTTACATATGTTAAGTGTACGGCGACAAAACAGAAATCCAGTGTCTTCGATCGCGAAACCCCTAATCACATCAAGTCATGTGGTTGACCCGGTCACTTCGTTCATAGTTTTATTGCACAATCGCAGTCTTAGGCTGTTGACGTTCTACGATGCATAGTTAATCAAGTGTCACGCACCGCCTTCTGTTGGCAAAGGGCGTTGACGCAATCCACTTTGTCACCGTGACAATGAACCCCGATTGCATCCATGTGATGTTCGCTCATTTCATTGTTTTGTCATCATGTACCTAACCTATATATAGCCGAGCGTTTTGTTTAATGATGAGAATAACCGCAATACTGCCAGCTCACGATGTATTTCTTGTCGTCTTGATGGGCACCATAATTGTTACATGATAATACAATAAAATGGAACACGGAACGAGTGGAAGGAAATAGTAAACCCTCTCCAACCAGAGTTCCAACAAGTAAGGAAAACAGTTGACCTTCAAACGATGTTTATTGCCTTCTCAATCTGGTGTAACAAGTAAAATCTCATGTGTTTATAAGATTTGAAGGACCATAAAACTTGATCAAACAGTGGAACATACAAAGGCAAACATGAAAATTGCAATTCGAACGAAATGATGCGCATTCAACTTACCAAAAAAGAAACAGTCGCGTTGGACGAATTCTTGAAAATTACCATTTTCTCTCTGCAGTTTGCGAAACGGAGGATTGGTGGGTAAATGCAGTATTTGAAGACAAAAACTGAGTGAATATAATGGAAACTCACAAAGAATCAAAGTCATCAACTGTACGAACACAGGCCCGTCACTGGCTATGACACACAGTCATGCCAGTGGGTAATTTGAACTGGCGATATGAATGATTGTGGACTCTTCAATCTGGCAAGCGACACCTATCGTCGGAACTGTCATGGCTCTTCTAGTCCGTGAAAACTTCCTCGCTTGATCATCTTGCAGTCTCGTTCAACTATCATCAGTCACAATGAGTAATACATGGTACGGTGAACGATTCCTTGACATGTGGAGTGCATGACCCAACTAGCTCTGGTTGTACACTTCCGCAATCCGGGCTATCGGTAACGATGTTGTCGATTTCCCAAGTGTGTATCGATGGACTGTCGTGTTGTTTGTACAATCAATACAATTGATATAAGTTAGCTGGGCGGAGGTAACTCTAATCGAATGTTTGTGTATTTTCCACCGTTGGTCTCAACACTATAGACTCGAGGTTTTGCTTCCGTTTAAACTCCTTAGTATTTCATTGCGTTGTGCAGACCTAAGGTAGATAGGTAGAACTCTGGTTATCGTATTTGTAGTGCAGGTATGTTACTAATTACTACATTAACTAACCATTCCACATTAGGTAATACCAGTTTACCACACTTGTACGTCGAGTAACAATCTCCAGGACACAGTGAGGTAGGGCTGCCTGATTGTCTCGATATGAGAATCCAATCGTCATTATTATCGTGGTTCACATTCTTTGTAGCATGACTCAAACCGATTGAGTTTGTACTTTTCTGGGTGTTGTTAATGTAGGTGGCTTCGAGGCATTCCAACGTCTTCATTCAACAGACTTTATCGTCCGTGGTTCTCTTGCGGACACCCTTTCCACACCTGATGGATTATCGCGGTTCGAATCAGTGACATCCTCGATTACTTTCTCATCGAACTCACGTATTCAATCCGTTACTACCAGCCAGATGACCATTCATTCCGATCCATGCGAACGGAGTTTTCCGATTCGTTCTTTCGTGCAGCCTTTGAAAAGTGCTTGTCCCGAGGCTAACAAACCTGACCGTTTATTCTTGGGTCATCGTCTACATACCGATAGATCCACAGTCACTACGGTCGGGAAATTTCCGGATTCCACCGTGGATGGTGCTGACGATATATTGGGTGCCTGTGTCTCCGAAATCCTGCCTTATTTATTCATAGGTAAGGCTTTCCTCTGCATTAAGTGAATATCTGCTTCATACATCACAACGCGATTCACACTTGCGGCGCATTGTTGAGCTAAGTATGTTCCCTTCATAACTGGACTGTAAATGTTTGTCGAGAGTATTCTGATATTATATTGACGCTTTCAAACGTGTTAGGGTTGCTGATCCAAATAATCTCGTGTCAGCATTTTTCGAAGAAGGTGGAGAGGTATTAGTAGAAGCCTTAACTCAATTGTTTCAACTTGTGTGCACTATGGAGACCATCCCTCCGTGCTGGGGTCACTTGAGAATAATTCCCATATTCAAAAACGGTATCGTCGGCTCTTGCGATAATCATATAGGAACTAGTTTGGTCCCAGTCACTTCTAGTGTTCTTGTATCCATTATATTTCATCGATCCACTGCATTTCGCGAGGTAAACACTAGGGAAAAACAGACAAGGTTTCCCGCGGTTCGAGGAGGTTTTGGTCAAATATTTACTCTTCGTCGAATTCTGGTGCAGCATCATGTGTACCGTTGGACTACAGCTGCCGTGTTCCTTGACCATAAAGGTGCGTTTGATTCGGTGGATCGATCTGCACTTTTAGAGTTGCCTAAACGCAGTGGTGTACCGACCAAGTATGTGAACATACTGTCGGCGCTTTATTCCCCCACTTCAGCTCAGGTTAGGGTTTACGGCGAATTATCTGACAGCTTCAGCACCATGAGCGGCGTTCGTCAAGGCTGTTCTTTTTCAACATTTTTCCGAATCAGGCCCGGTCTCAGATAGACCACATAGCTATTAGTTGCAGGTGGCGTGTTTGCATTCAAGATTGTCATTCTTATTGGAGCACGTATTTGGACCCAGATCATGCGTTGGTGTGTTGTCGTTTTGTTCTTTCTTTTGCTGGACAACGACCTCACCAACAGCAACGACTGACTGTTGATGAATTGGCTTTACCATCGGTAAAGCATAAGTACCAAACTAGCTTAGAAAACTGCCTTAGTGGTACTCACTCCGAAGATTCTAGTAGCTGCTGGACACAAATCTCACAAGCTATTCAGAAAGCAGGTACTGTAGCATGCGGCACAGAGGTAAATAAGTTTGACAAGCATTGGATTTCAAAGAAATCTCTGGAGTTGTTAGAAGCCAGACGGAAGGTTCATCCTGGTAGTTCACATAACAAGTCTAGGAGAGATATCCGTAGGAAGCTGAAACATGGTCTAAAGGCTGATTGTGGGGCTTGGTTATTGGAAAAGGTCAAGGAAATGGAGATCGCTTTCGCCTCAGGGAACAGCGGCAAACTCTTTAAGCTGATCCGTGCCACTGGTCCCAAGCGACCGTGTGTCAGTGAAGCTATCAGCGAGGCAGATGGCACACTAATTTATAATAAATCCAGAAGGTTAGAGCGTTGAACAGAACACTTTGAGGGTCAATTTAGCTGGCCTACTGCTCTTATAGTATTGCCGCCACAAACTTGTGATGGAACACCCTGGTCGGTAGATTTAGAACCACCCACTGAGACTGAGGTTTACAATTGCACCTCAGCTCTCAATCGTAATAAGGCGTCTGGTCCAGATGATCTAGTGCCAACATTTTTTCGAAGAAGGTGGAGAGGTGTTGGTTGAGGCTTTGACTCAGCTGTTTCAACTTGTGTGGACGACGGAAATCATCCCTCCGTGCTGGGGTCACTGAATAATAGTTCCTAAATTCAAAAAGGGTATCAGGAGCTCTTGTGAAAACCACAGGGGAATTAGTTTGACACCAGTCATTTCTAGGGTTCTGGCCTCCATTATACTTCGTCGATTCACTGCAGTTCGGGAGTCAAACATTAGAGAAGAACAGGCAGGGTTTGGTCCTGGCCGGGAATGTATAGACCACATTTTTACCGTTCGTCAAATTTTGGAGCAGCGTCATGTATACCGTCGGCCAACAATTGCCATATTTCTCGACCATAAAAGTGCATTCGATTCAGTGGATCGACCTACACTTTTAGAGTCGCTTAAACGCAGGGTTGTACCGACCAAGTATGTGAACATGCTGTCGGCGATTTACTCCCATACTTCTGTTCAGGTTAGGGTTTACGGTGAGCTGTCTGACAAGTTCAACACCAGGAGAGGCGTTCGTCAAGGCTGTCCCCTTTCACCATTTTTGTTTAATTTCGTCATGGACGAAATGAGGGGTTGTCTCCGGCAGTCACAAGATGCTGGTGTGGACCTCCTACTTGATGGAAGGTTGACTGATTTCGATTATGCTGACGATAAGGTGTTGCTGTTTGACAACTTTCAAGCAGCACAAGCATCGCTGAACACAATTTCACGTTCTGCTATGTACTTTGGAATGCGCTTTGCAGCCTCGAAATGCAAAGTGCTTCTGCAAGATTGCTGTGATTTCGTAGGTTTAATGTTAGATAATGAAGTCATGGAAGTTGTTGACCGGTTTGTATACCTGGGAAGCTGCATCAGCGGGTGCGGTGGAGGTGTAGGGAATGAAGTAGAGGCGCGTATTTCCAAGGCTAGAGCGGTGTTTACTAATCTGAGGCACTTATGGCGATAGAAAGCTATCTCTCTGAAGCTCAAGGGTCGCATATATCAGACAACAGTGAGGGATGTATTACTTTACGACAGCGAAACCTGGCCGCTCAGGGTAGAATACTTGAACCGTCTTCAGGTGTTTGACCGCCGATGTTTGCGTTCAATCGCTCGTATCGGGTGTCACCAACGAGTGAGTAACGAGGAGGTTAAGAATGGGATATTTAGTAGTGATTGTTAAACGAGTCCTCTCGCTCAGTCTTTAAACTTACAGACTTAGGTGGTTAGGTCATGTACTAAGGATGCCAGCTAATCGCTTGCCACACCGAGCACTGTTTGCCGACGCTGCGGCCGATTAGCCTAAGGTGCGAGGTGGACAGATGATGACCGGACGTAGACAAATGAAATCTTTCACGAATGGGTTGGTCATTGTAGATCGGATTTGTCTCCCGTGCTGGGGCCCTCGCGACTCGCAGAGTCAGTGTCTTTAGACGCTAGGTGAGATAGCGGCTAACCGAACTCAGTGGCGTAAATTGTTGTCGTTGTTTGTCCGAGTTGTCTGTGAAGTGAGTGCACTTAATGACGCGGGTTAGTGAAGGCCGTAAGGAAGCCGTCTTGCTGATGACACCTTACTTTCACTTATAGTTTGGTTGTTTGTTTGCAAGCTGTAGGCACCTTGATGTTGTATGTTTGAATATAGACGAAGCTGTTTTTAATAGCTAAGGTCACTTCCACTCTACTTTTTCTTCTTCTCTCTTTCTGTACAGCGCTTGCTTTTCTTCATGGTTGTGGGGCAGTTAAGCATAAGTTTGAACCACTGATGTAGGGCTATCTATCGTGTTGATGATTATGGTAAGAGTATTCTGGTTGCAGTCTCATCGAATGCATGTTCGGCATATATGCGTGTATTTATCTGTCGTTCACTTCGAATCTTTGCTAAATCTCCGTTGTTGCACTCTCGTTTTAACGTACTTGGCAATCGTTTCGACCAGTGTGTTATTGTCTTCAGTAAAGCAACTCATTACTTTCTCTGTTTGTTAGTGAATTGCCTTTTTGTGGATTGTGTTAACCGCCTCCTTCCGTTTCCACGCTATTTTGTTCATCTCCTTATTACCGCTTATTGTATGAATCGTCAAGTTCGTGTATCATTTGAGGTTGACTTCCAACATTCTGTCTATCCAACCTTAGAAGAACAATTCGATCAGTGTTGCTTTCATTCTTTATTTGCTTCCTTGTATTTTTTAGTTGTTCTTTTTTTCATTTCACACCCTTTCAATGCAGTCAAATTGTACACAGTTCCTATCCGATTAACCCCCATCATCATCATTGCTTGAGTCAATCCTTCAGAATGACTGTGCACAAAATAAGAGTTTGTTATAACCATTCATCGTAACCGTCTGCCATTTCTTTCAATGATGACTTTTTGTCTTTTTCTTTGTTGTGTCATTGATATGTTCTGCCTTACGGTCTCTGGTGAAAGTTTCGGTGCTTCGGGAAGCGGTTGTCATTGATTCACCTGCTCGAAACGTACCGTCAGTTTCAGTTTCTCACTGATCAAAGTTTTTTTCGAATCACGTGACCAAGTTTCCTGATAGTTTTCATTAACAAGGTATGCACACACACGCACACAGGAATCCTTCATCACACATTCTTATCAGAGATGACGGTTGTGTTGAGGTGATGGTTATTCGTTGTGAGGCCGTGAAAAAGGAAGACTCCCTAGCTAAGAAAAAGAACAGAAGGGTAGAGAACCCAACCATTAAAAACAATTATATCTGTACTCAGAAATTCAACATCAAGGTGCCTACATCTTGCAAAAAAACAGTCGGGCTGTACGTAAAAGTAAAGCATCATGAGCAAAACAGCTTCCGTACGGCTTTCACTGTCCCTTGTCATTGATTACACTTACTTCATAGACAATAGAAGGCGTTGAAGCCGGCGGAAAATCTCCAAAGTAAACAAAAACGATACAAGAGTGATTCTGAAGTGTGGAGAATTCAGATGAATTGAGAGATTTTGTGTAAAAACCAACAAACAGATTATCCTGGGTTGTTTTTTTACCCTACGATAGGTTAGGAATTTGAAATAAGTATTATGTGATCCGAAGACTGTTTTCTGAATTTTATATCATTGGTGTAAAGGTTGATTTTTTCATTCCCGGAAACATACTGATTGTCTCGAATCTTTCGTCTAGTCATAAAATTGAGTACTATCTCTGCAAGTCTTCAGTGTTATTTTGGAGAAATTCACATAATTCCGTGACCATCTGGTTAGGTTTCCTACCACTACTGTGGTAAAGCTGCTCCACTATTCCTACAGATGCTAGACAACACCGGTCACGTCATGCTTAGTCGAAAGGATAGAGAATGGGTGGTAATTTTTCATAGGTTACACTTGTCTGCACGTTGAAAATCATTGATGTTTAACGGCAGCTTTCGCAGACACGGTGACCCATCGTAAAAGAAGGTGTCCTGCCCATGTGTGTTTTTTCTGTTCTATATACGTTTTCCCCCAAGGAAACGCCCGCGATGCACAAGACCGAACATTGCTGCGGCATCTGGGAATCACTCATATCGTCAATGTATCCAATTCAGTTCCGACGCCATTTCAGGGGACAACTGAGTTCAAGTATCTACACTTGCCTGCTTCAGACACCAATCAGCAAAACCTACGACCCGCATTCGACAGTGCGGTTGCGTTTATCAGTGAGTTGTTGTCCCCCAGTTATGCATTCGATGGAGAAAGGGTTTTAACGCCATAGTGGACGTCTCAAATATTCCTGCTAGCTCGCAGTGCCAAAACTCAACAAACGTATGTAGTCGATCGGCTGCTGTCAGATCTACGTCCATAATATTCGAAAACTAGATTTGTATTATCGTCTCATTTATTTCACATTATTGTTAGCCGATAGGACGTCTATTTATTCCATGTCGATCGAGTGAACCAATCAAATCCGTAATTTAGGAGAGATCCAATTGCGAAAGTTCTCGATTTGACTCGATTCAAACTAACGATAGTAACATCATGCGTACACACTACAGGCGCTGTACCAATTGAACGGCGAAGCTATTGCAAGATTTTAGGAGTCTTCGCATTTGAATTCAATTACCCATCCGACCTTCTATATCATATAAAACCCACTAAAGCCACAACAATTTATCATTTAGACAAACACCAACGGGATTTGTGTGGTATACGATGTTTTTAGTGATACCCTGTCAGCTAGGCTGATTGTTCCGTCAACCACTCCTCTAAATACTCATCGGTTGTTGAACACAGTGTGGACTTCGATATAATGTGGTTTGTGACATGAATGGTTTCTCATTTACAGGTTTTGTCATTGTTGTTTCTTAGCTAATTATGGAAATGGTGTCTTTATTTAGTGGGGTTGGACAGTTGTTGTTAAAATGAGAACAATTAACGAAACGAGACAGCAAAAGCCACTAGGAAATTTATTTTACATATGTTTTCCTATACGCACTTTTGTAAGGTGTAAATGTCCATGTTGATTGCTTGATTTTAGGTTTGGGCGTTTTTGAATTAATTCCACCCCTTTCTGTTTTACCTCTAACTCAAGGCCATCTTTATAATTCTATTTTATTTAAACAGTTGATTTGTGTTTTTTATTCTTTCTGTAGATAAAGCTTGTGAATCAAATGGCATCATTCTCGTTCATTGTCAGGCTGGCGTATCACGTTCCGTGGCCGTCGTGATGGCTTACCTTATGTTTGTCTGGCGCCATTTTAACGTTGTCCGAGCGCTTGATTTCATCCATTCCCGTCGTCCTGTAGCCGAGCCGAGTTTGCATTTCATGGGTCAATTGCAACGCTTTTATGATGACCTACATCAACAATCAAGCCCCACTCCCACCAATATAGGTTCGGCTAATCCGTTGCTCAATTCATCTGCATGGCCACCGAATCTTCATTGATAGTGCAAGTGACGCAGCAAAGTTCATTCCGTCAGATTTCGCGCTCAGATGACACGTCCACCTGTTTATCTCATTGTTTCAATCTCTCCTAGAATATATACTTAAAGTTCCTTTCATCCTGTACTCTACCTCCAACAGTGCAGAGCTCCCCCACGTTTTAAACTTGAAACCTTTTTTTATCGTTATCATTCATTTGGTTCATCACTCTGCTTCCATCATTTCACTGAACTGTTTTGATAAGTGATTTTTTGTTATTGATGTTCTGAATCAGTTCACGATTCGAACGAAGTACATCCGTTGCGTTTTGCACGTATGTACATTTTGTATTTTGCCTTATATCAACTGGCGTTTGAATTGCACCTTATAATTGTTTTTTATATGGTGTATCGAGTTAAATCACAATATTAAATTGCCAAAAACAAGTGTTATCAATCTCGAACGATGTGGTAGACTCAATAATTCGCATCCTTGCATCAATTTAAACTATGCCAATAATCTGATGTACCATTCCAGTAATGTATGCTTCATAGTCGGGGTCTGATTACACCATAGGAGTACGTTATCCTGCTCAGAGTTTAGCGAATGAACAATACTTGTTGTTAACCGTTTTCCAGACATCTTGATTGGTAACGAACACCACTGAACCGGTAGGCCTTTTGAGTACCTGTATGTTGAACTTAAATTGTTTCCTGGATTTTACGAACCCGATGTCTTCTCTGCTATCCATCAAGCTGAAGAATGCTCGACGACTTTCTTTGTAACACTGTTGCTTAGGAATATCACTCACTCCGTTTATTTTTAGTGCATTGAAATGTAGTGCTTGTTAATCGGCTTCCACGGACTCGTAATGTATTTTGTTTTCAGAATGTATGATTCACCACCATCATAGACATTAATGTATCAGTGGTTCTCACTGATGCTTAACAGCCACACAACCATGAACTAAAAAACAAATCTTGTGCAGGAAGAGAGAAGGAAAGTAGGGGACCGAACTGGACAAATTTGATCCAGCAGAATTACTGGCAGTAAGAACACAAAAGTGAGCACACAAAGACAGATTATATATATGACAGTAAACATTGTTACCGTTTCACTGAATGTGCTACGTTTGGTTGAATAGTGTCGCTCAACAGATATGCATCGCACAGGCACAGCATGTGGTTTGTCGATTAGTTTCCTGTTTCAATGAACTTGATTGTCCACTCCACAATCCTCATGTGTTGTGGTGTGGACGGTGTTGACATTCATCAAATCACCACATTACCCTGTACACCTGGTAGTTGGCTTCATAATTCATCTGAACACGAAAGATGCATTCCAGTCTAGTTTTTTTCGTTTGGTTATATCTGTCAAAGTCCGGCTAAGTATTTTTCTAAAATCCAACATAGTATACTTTGAGTATGTGAAGCGGAAAACTGTACATTCCTGAGGCATGCATGAGATCAGTCCCTCGCGTACCAATTATCCAATGGTTGAAAAAACCAGTGTATCCCTGTTGCCACAAACTTTTACTCAGCCCACCTGTGTACGGCAAATAGAGTTTCACATAATTGAACGGAAACACATGTATGTGAATGAATACTGTAAATAGCAAAGTCAGATGACATTCAATCGTTGCTTTCAGGACGTGTTTTTCGATAGTCAGTATGTAATTCGCGTTAAAAGGAGCGTCGATAAGACCAACACTGAATGTCAACGATATGTTGCCAGTCTTAGTAACAGCATCTTTTTCATTGCTTTCGTAAATGTTCGGTCTGCATAAAGTTCCTCATTGTATTCATAAACGCATATTCACATATGTTCCTGGAATTCAATTTGTGTTCGAATCCGATCATTGCTTCCTGACTCTACGCTTAAGCATGATCCATTCAAATACACCCTTATTGGCTCTAGGGTTGCTGCATTAGCGACTTCCAGCTAACAACACAGATCCATTAATCAAAAACTTGTTTGGGAATTACTATGGAATAATTTGGCAGCTCGAGACATTTCTACAGCTTGCTCATGAGAATGTTAGACTCCTTCATGTTTGACCTATCGTAATCGCCGTACCAAACAAACCAAAGTGATGCAACCTATCCCAGCACGGTTTCGCAGGTTAGATCTCAACTCCAGCACTCCTACTTCGTTGGGTCGATGACCCTCAATGACCGGCTGTTAAGTCTCTATTCTGGTGCAATCAACATCATACTGCAGTGGCAGTGACAGCAGTAGAGGAAACACGTGACTCAGGTAAAGTACTGTTGTAAACCCTCCTAAACGATACGCTGGTTCGATCTCGGTATAGTGTTGCGCTCGATAAAATCGGATTCTCGTCCTGGTAATAAGTAACACGAATATCTCGGTCCCGAATGGTACCGCGACTGTCCCCGTATTCGCTCCCAAGACAAGTCAAAAAATCGCGTACAAAGGAAACCGCTTTGTTCCGCCAAAAAACATGTGCGACAAAAATGACAATTACAAAGTATTTATAGGACGCATAATGATCAAAAATTCCCAAGACATCAAAGAGAACAGTTACCGGAAAAAAAAGGGTTAGGGTCGCAAATGAGCATAGCGGTATAAAAAGTCTCAACCGCTTTGAACAGTTCCGCCAAGTAGGACTGAGTCAGTCGTTTTTTCTTCTTTCTCACAACCGAGGCGGCTTGGGACGATAACAGGGTGGGCGCCTTAGCACCTCCCTCTGAAGATTGTTTGGTTCAATCGTAGGACTGCTTCCGAGGTTCGACTTGATTGGGTTTGACCGATTTACAGCATCTGATCGTTCATGTTCTCTACCTGCCCTTCCTCAGCAGTTGGAACAGTGGATATGCTTCCTGGGAGAACCCCGGCATAAATTTTGAATCGTAACCGACCATTCCGAGGAAACACCTCAGTTGCCGTTTCGACTTTGGTGTCGGGAAGTTCTTGATGACTGTCAAATTCTCTGGCAGTGGTTGGATTTTTCCATTACCAACCGTGTGTCCCAAGCAAATGATTGAAATGCGGCCTATTTGGCACTTCTTACTACTCAGTTTTAGGCCGGCTGCATCAATTCATCGCAACACTGCTCAGAGTCTGTCTACGTGTTCTGAAAATATATTGGAGAATACAACGACTTTGTCTCCCTATACGGTTGCTCCATCCTGACCCTCCAGAATGCGAAGTAAGAGACGTCTGAGGGTAGCTGGAGCATCGCACAGACCAAACGGTATCCTAAAGAACTCGTACTGCTGTCCGTTCACACAAAAGACGGTCTTCGCTCTGTCCTTCCGTTGCCAGTAACCGGAACGCAAATCTGTGGGGGATAGTAGTTTAGCTCCGTGTAGGTACGCCAAGATATCCTCTATCTGGGGCATCGGGAACGCATCTTTGATCGTCACTCGGTTCGGCTCTCTGAATTCGACGCAAAATCGGTAGGTTCCATCCGCTTGTCTAGTCAAAACGGCCGGTGACGAAAATGGACTGCTTGTCCTTTGAATTATTTCTTTCTCCAACATCTTTAACTGCCTTTCCACTTCTGGAATCAGCTTGAATGGTATTCTCCGGTATACTGGTTTGCATTCCTCTCCCAGTTGTAAGTCTATTGAGTGTTCCATCCAGGTACAGAACCCGTGTTGATCATCCGCGCTAGTAAACAAGTCAGCAAACTCATTAACACACTGGGATCGGACACTGGCAGAGATTTCATCGAGACGTTGCTCATTCGGCACTGCTCCTTGGTCTCTTCACGATGGAACTTCACGACATCACCATCAACACACAACTCGTTCCTCTCCAGGTCTACGCTTGCCTTCAGTCGACGTAGCAGATCGGCGCCTATTATCGTCTCTTTCACATTGTCAATCACCAACACTGCTTGGCGTAGCCTAATACCACCTATCTGGATTTCAACGTTCTGAGTCCCCAGTGTCTTTAACGCCGTCCCTCTGATCGTAATTGCATGCCAGTTACCGGACCTAATGGGCAATCCTGGTACTCTGCCTGTGATCGACGCACCCGCTCCCGTATCTACTATCGCACTCTTTTGTTCTCCCTCGATTAGAACTTTCACCCGTGAAACACTCCCATGATAACCCGTTACCACCAAAAAACAAGGATGAAGACGTCTGTTAGGGCACTGGGGGACAAAGTGTCACACCACATTGTAAACAAAACAATGATCACGGTGAGGTTGTTCACGTGCTCGTCTAACTTGTGCTCCTCTTGACTCTACATTCATCTTCAAACCTTCCACTGCTTGCGCCAGCTGTTCCACTTTCTCTCCGAGTTCCTTGACTTTCAGCCGTCCGACTTGCATCCGTTCGGCTAGGCGCTGTGCAATTCCGACAAGCTATTCGATGTCCGTGATCTCACAAGGCTAGGCCATCCGATCGCTCTCTTGCAACGTCGGTTGCAAACTGAATAAACAGCTCCCTCACCAATCTATTCTTCGTTTTTTCATCTGCCTCCGGTAAGCCCAACGTCAACTGTCGTAATAAGTGTTGATAGTAAACCAGGGAGTCTTGAGTGTCGTAAAATCCGGCACCATAAGACCGATCCATTGTCCGTTGTCGGTCTTGTTCCTTTGTAAACTCTTGAATCCGTGCGGTCCTTGTTTCTTGATACGATGCTGTGGCCTTTGTTTGTTTGTTCAAGGCGTAGACAGCTCTTGCCCGTCCGGTGAACAGTGTTCCTAATGCCGTCAAAAGTGTTTCGCTTTTCAATCCGTTGCACGTCGCAATCGCCTCCAATTCCGACAGCCACTCTTCCACGTCTCCATCCCCTATGGCAGCTTCATTGCGTTGTGTTCAGGGCACGCCACCAGTGCAGCGAAAAGGCGTCCAACAAAGCACGATCTTTATTGTCCAACTCGCTGGTTGCCATGTTACCCGTGCGGTCACGTTTGAGTCGGAAGTCCAGCCTACAACACCCCTCACAGTGTGTGTGTGGCAACGCCTATCGGGGGGTTTTCCGCCTGCCCGTTGGTCCGATCTCGTTGAGCGATGACTCATCTGGTCGCCCATGCTGTCCCCGATCCGCTCGCTGTGAGCTTTTGAACGTACCTCCCCCGCGTTACGGTATTCCGCCGAGTGTTGGAATACTCGCACCTCCGGTTTGAAGAATCCACCACAGTAGCATCTGTAAGTATGATAATGAGAAGAAAGCCTAATGGACCAGCCATCGCTACTCCGTCGATATGTCTGTATTGACTGGCTTGACTAAACATGTGATTTCTTAGTCAGGACGATCGATGAGTATTTTGGTTTATGTCTTTGCTGGTGCTTGAATACAACTGTTGCTGGTCAACTTACTATCGGTCTTTTTGGCATATGAGATACAAAAGCAATGGTGAATGGGTCGACCGAATTCTTTCTGTACGATAGAAATGAGGATGTCAAAACGACAAGAACACCAACATTGTGACATACAAGCATTTCGTTTATTCTCATCACTTGATTACATAGAACCTTATTCATCTGTATAGCATGGAGACGAATCGATCAGGCGAACGAACTTCATATGAGGGTGGGGTGTACAATTTCAGTATAACGACAACGAATAAGGCAATGAGTCATGTGATGTTCTCCGGACTAACATTTCGTACATTCTGATCACACAGGGGACATGTAAGTAATTTTAAACACTAAGCTAAGGTTCCATAGGACATAAATTATGGTTGAAGAGATTAGACAGACAGACAGACACGGAAATGAAGTTTAAACACATGGGGATGCTGACTATCAGGACAGTCGCAACGTCAACACAAATTGTTTTTGAACACACAGGGTGGAATTATGATGTCTGATAGCCAAAGCCTTAGCAAACTGATGGATACGTTTCTGGTGGTTTCGAAAAATCACAGACCTTGACTATGTGTCCTGTTTGGATTATGTGTTTCGCTATTGATGGTGCTAGGTGCCGTCCGTCGGCCTCTATGCACGCGCTTGACGTTTCTAGTTGTGTTTCCAACCATTTAGGAACATGCTCCTTGATACGAGAAGCCAGCTGACGGTTTGTCCTCCCTACGTAGCTCATACTGCAACTACATGAATATTTGTATAAACAATGGGATGTGACAAATGTAGGCTGTTTGTTCGTAGCCGAGGATACTGGTAAGGCCTTAGTTCGTTGTATTATACATAATTTTACAGCGTTATAAGATCTGACTACAGCAGCTGTTAGACGTCTTTTTGTCATTGTTGACCAGCCGTCCCCTAGAAACGGGAATTCTAAGTATACCGTCTTCTTTGGTACTGTTGTTTCTTGTATCCTTGGGGCGATGACACTGCTATACTTCTTGATAAATTGCAGGGAGTATCCATTGGCCTGCCGTGTATTTGTGTGTGCCCAATCCTTGTGGTAGATTATCATCTGTGCATAGCCTCCGTGCTCTGTGAAAAAGCGTTCCAACAAGGCTTCTCTTATATTGCACTGGACAGAAACTTTCAAAATGTATATACTATCCTGTCCAAGTAGGCTTTCTGTAAATAGATCTTCCTATCATGCCATCTGATCTTCGCATAACTAGAATGTCCAAGAATGGAAGGCAGTTGATTACTTTGTTCTCACTAGTTAGCTTGAGGTTAGGATGTGCTTAATTCACCTCCGAAAATAATGTGTCCAAATCAATTGAATTAGCAAAAATTGCCAGAATGTCGTCTACGTAGCGCTTGTACAATATTGGCTTTGACAAACTTTCACCTAATGCAGATTCTACCTTAGCCATAAGGAAATCAGCTAGGAGTGGACCAAGTGGAGTGCCCATTGCAACGCCGTCCACTTGTCGGAAAGTAAACGTCTGGAAGTTGAATTTCACATTATGTGTGCACAAGAGTAATAGGGATTTCAGTTCGGACACTGGAATAGGAAAAGGAGCATTACTGCTTAGAATAAAATTACAAATGTTATTAACCATTTCATACAACGGAATATTAGTGAAAAGGGACGTCACATAGAATGAACACATCAGTTTGTTTCGAACATCTAAACCGTCGACACAGTTCACAAGTTCAAAGCTGTCTTTCAGACTGTACTTACTGAAACGTTTTCTGATCGGTTCAAGCAGATCAGCTAGCCAGCCAGCTAACTTGTGCTACGGTGCGTTGCACACTGACATAATGGGTCGAACTGGGACATTGGGCTTGTGGGTTTTGGGCAGTTCATACATATTTGGCGTTCTTATGCACATTGGCTTCAACAACTTGCATTGATCCTCAGTTTTTCTAATCGTTTTATTCATCAACACAACTCCTGAGCCTTTGTCCGGACGTAACACCATTAAATTATCATTTTGAATTATTTCCCTGAAGTTTTGGAAATTTGTCAATCTTAATAGACCGTGACGTTTTTGTTTGTAGTTACGATGTCGATATCCGATATCTGCTAATCTTGCCTTCAGCCATTATTTCCGCCCCACAGAACCTTATCTTAATGCTTAAAATTAGTCACATCTCCATGTGTGATCAGAATGTCCGGAGAACATCACATAATTCGCGTCTTCTCATTGTCTTATTCAACAAAATAGATTGCGCCACCATCTTCTGCCAACGGAGAGTCGGTGTGTGACGTTTATTGAACAACACTTTGGAAAACGACTATATCTTGAGGTTACGGTTGCATAATAGGACCATAAACAAAGTGTCAATCACAGATCACAGTACACGCAGCGTCTAACGTTTGTAATTCAAAGCACGTTAGGATCTGTCTCGCAAATGTGAAGTCACGAGAAAGGTACATTGGTACGACATAGATGTCGACAGAGTCAAAGCTACTGTAACATGCAATTCGACCGTTTTTACTCAGAATGTTCGCAACAGTTGCGAACCAACTTTTGGAGCAACATGGAGGTATCAAGGGACAGCGTTTTTCCGAGGTAGAGGTACTAACAGCAGATCTGAAGAAAAAAACAACACAAACAAGCATAAGCTAAAGGTCCGGTCAGCTATGTACACGACTTACACAACCGAAAGCTAAAACGGTGGCACTAACAGAGCAACACGCCCCGTTACACAATTCAAATTCAATACGTGCGCGCTTGCTGGTTTCGACCGCATGTTACATTATACCGTATCCTCATTCGTGTATATAAGAGGTTTCAAGGTCCCGGGATAACTCACCAACCAGAAGCGATCTCATGTTCATTGATCGCTTATTTCGGGTTGTGGCTGATCATCTTACCCATTCCACTGCACCGACGGTGACGGTCTGTATGTTGAAATACCTGGAAGGAAACGGAAGGGAGTAGGTATGGTAAAATAGAATGGCGGCACACTACATACTATAAAACCTGTTGCGATTAGAAGTTTTGCGATTGCAGACGCCAGATTTCTTTGAGGGTGATGGCACGCCAAACTGCGCTGAGTCCTTGCCTGCTCTAGCCTCTTGAGGTTGTGCTCCTCATTTCTCCGTCTCAAATTTCAATCCAGATAAGTACGACTGATTGTAGATTTCAGCTCACGACTTACATGGTTAGTACTGTGGTGTTCCTTGTAGGTCACTGAACTAGTGTTGTGATCCAAGAACGCGGACAGCACAAGGGTTGTTTATTAGACAAAACAACACATGGGTTAAGCGTTTAAACAATACCAGAAACAAAACCACTCATTTGCACGCGATATTCGGCCCCAGACCGTCTCGGCTGCCGCAGACGTCAATGCGCAGTTCCTATAAGTAGCAGGGACCATTATGGGCGATGATGCACTCTGATGTTCCTTCTTGCATTTCTTCTGCAGCTTGTACGATATCAAAATATATGCGCTGGTCCTACTACTGAATAACAGTGGTTTGAGTAATATGTTGCGATCACTCATCTTCATTGCACTAGTTTGTGGTACGTATCCATGGCAAAAATAGGCCTCGAAGGGATACCAGCTTCGTGTAATTTGGGTGATCCTCTTATATTCGATATACGGTCTCAAACGGGCTTCCATTAGGTTCTGTAACCGTGCGGTAAAACATCTGCATCTACCCCTATATTACAAGTTGAACATCACTAACAATTAATCACGGCTGTCGCATTCTCATAGACTTCTCTGTCGGCTTGTTTCGAAAAGAAGCACTAGATCCGAGTTTCACTTTCATTGGAGTTCGTCAATAGTGCATATCCTTGCCACTGCCGGGACTAGAACTCCGGCCACGCTTTCATGAGGCAACCGTGTTGACTACTGCGTCGTGGTTGAGCGTTCACGTATGATAATTCGGTCGTGCCGTGTATGAGGTGAATGGATCAAACGAATGAGTGCACACAACAACTGGTTGTAGAATATGGAAGCTTGTCTTTGAGTTGTCACATGATAACGGGTGGTGAACGGAAACTCACACACATTTGAGCGGCAAGGTAGGTTGGTTCAACAGACATGTTGATCTTCCTTGAGGCAGCTTCAGTCACTGAATCTCCCTTGAAAGGAAGACTAATACATGCAGTTTTCTTATTCAAAGAGGGTGGCTTAAGTTCCAACACAACAGTCTACATCGCCTTCCGAGTGAAACTTATTGGGTAGCCATTCTGCATGAACACTTCTTGTAGAAAGTCTAGCTCAGCTTGTAAATTGTCAGGGGTGCAGATCTTTAGCGTCCTACCCGCCAGAAATCGTATAAAGTTTTCCTTTTGATTTAGCGGAACGAAACTGTCGAAGTGAAGTACTGGCCACTCCAAGTTTGTTTTCTGCACACATTTCGTTGGATTGAACCATCTTATTATCCCAACATCCAAGAAATTTATTTGACCATTATTGTCTGACTCATTGGTGAATTTAATACTGTTATGGGCCGAATTAAAAATTGCTAGAATATCTACTGACGACGCGGAAAACATTATCAAAATAGCTTCCGTAAACTGTAGCTTGTTGACCATGGTCAGTTGGTTATTCTCCGGTTTACTCACGGAAACGTCAGCTAACAGGGGACGTAGAGGCCAGCCCATTGTCACTCCATCCCTCTGTCGGTAGATTGCATTATTAAGCAGAAAATGAACGTTACTCGTACAAAGCAGCGACAGCAAGTCTCTCGGTTCATCTTTTGATATGTCCACATGTTTGTTGTTACGCTTGATGGAATCGCATAAATAGTCAATTCTCTCTTGTATAGGCAGGTTCGGAAATAATGAGACAACTTCGAATGAAAACATTCTTTGATTGATTAGGTTCAGATCTTGGACTGCGTCAATGAAATGAAACGTATCCCGGAGACCTCCAATCTAACAGGTTCCAGCAGACCGGTAAGCCATTTGGCCAGAGCATGATAAGGCGAGCGGCACATATCCAAAATGGGTCTCAAATTCAAACCTGTTTTGTGCACTTTGGGCAGACCGTATAACCTAGGAATTATTGTTCCAGTGGGACGGATGCGTTCGAAAGTTGCCGGATCAATTATCCGCTTCTGTTTCAAACCACGTAACGTTGTAGATATCTTCTTTTCCATAGCTGATGTTTTGTCTTTCTCCATATTCATCTTCATGAACTTTGAGCTATCACTTAGTATAGTGAAGATGAGCGATCGCACCATACTACTCACACCAATGCTATTCAGCAATGAGACAAGGGCATGTATTTTGTCATTGAAGTAGCCGGCGGGAGTACAAGAAGAAACATCGGAATGCAGCATCGCATGAAATGGTTGTTGGAACGTGCAGGAACTGAGCATTCGCGTCTGTGGCAATCGTGACTTTCTGGGACCAGTACTGTACGCAGATGAGTGCTTTTATTTACTGTCATGTTGGAACGCATAACCCATGTGTTGGTTACCTGAATAAATAACCCTTGAGCCATTCGTGTTCTTGGCTCACAACACTAGCATATAATTCAAGTCGGTAACGTAATCAATCTTGTTCATTAAAACAACTGTTGTTCCTTTATCCGGTCTGGAAAGCATTATACGCTCGTTCTTTTGTATACATTTCAATGCATCTAAATGTTGTTTCATCAAGAGCCGTTTTAAATGTGGTGTGTAGTTAGGATATTGATAGCACGAGTTCACCGACGATGATTTAAATCTTTCTTCGTTCGACAATGATGATTGGGTTACGGCAGGCAAGTAATCATACACATTTTCAAATTGAACTACTAAATTCAGATGGCTATTTTTACGACGTGGACAACAAAAATTAGGTCCTAGTGATAATGCCTCAAGCAAAATTCTGTTCAAATTCAGAGAGGAGAAGTTATGAACATACCGCTCGGGATTAGTTGGAAATTTGGCACACGGTTTCATAGGATTCAACTGATTGGACAGGTCGGCCATTCTGATGTCCATTCGCTTGGTTGCAATACTGTTAGCATACATCGCGAAATCTGCGCGGTCGTTTTGCCACAACTCATCTAGTACACCTTCACATTCAGCTAACTTCCGCTCCATCTCTCGAGTATTTTCTGCTATGGTATCCCGCTCGCTGTTGGCGTGACAACTGAATGCAACCGCTGTTGCATTGATACGATTACGTCTCAAGATTCTCCAGTAGTGTTTCAGATATTGGCTGTTGTCGATGCATTGAATCATGAAACGAATTCCCATTCCGGTCTCGGCAAGCTTCCAGTAAAACTTCAGATACTTCCGAAGTTCTTTCAATACAATCGAATCCTTGGATTATTCAATTCGTTCGAAAATACTTACTGAAGTCATTAGAACGACAGAGTAGCTAAAAAGATATGTTTTCTGTGTTTTTGATCATCAGGCTAATTGAAACACAACAAATGTGAAACAGTAACTGGATTGAATCAGGAAAACGGTCAGTAGGAGTTATGGACTGTATGTTCATTTGTCAGAGGAATTGGGCAGAAGGACTCAGAGTAAACTGGATCCACATGAATGACACTATAAAACAAATGAACGACGTTTAGAGTTTAAAAGTCAAATTTACTGTGAATTTGTAGCAGCATTCCGTCACAAATGATGTCCAACTCATAGCAGCTATGTGAACAATCTTAGATTCTCTGCTAAATGGAAGAAGTACGGAACATAGTGGACAAGCAATGGCATCAAACACGGAACATTATCAACAATTGGTAAATTGATTAAATATAGTGGTGTTCATTTAGGATTCTGCTTGAATGACAACTAACTCCAACGTAAACTTCAGTGCTACTGGCATGCACGGAAACGAGGGAAACTTGGGCTCGGCGCTATGCGTGTTGTCTTTTACAAATCAGCCATATTTATGGATATGAGGTAATGATCCAATAACTCGGTTAGATGTCGGCGCAGTGGTAGGTGAAAAAAACGTTTAAGGAATGTTTCTTACTGGATTCTAATCGGAGGAGAAAAGAACATCACTTCATCGTTCTTCATTCGCATGTTCCACCAGGATCTTCTGATGGACACAAAGAGGACGTTTCGCGAACTCAATCACTCAACAAGTCGTCTTCAACATGAATAAAATGGCCAGGTAGAAAGTGTTGACAGGAAGTGGAATGACACGGCTCAGTAGGGGAGGAGGCACAAAACTGAAAAATGCCAACGACAGATAAGATTTCGAGAACACAACGCGTAACATCTCTAGTACACGGTTATATACGGTCACATCAAGGATTATGAATGACGTGGTAAAGCTAGAAGCAAAGAATGACTTTTCTTAGATACTGTTGTAAATCTGCTAGTTGTCGATTGATTATCCACTTAGTGTTAGTGCGTACATGCACTAAGTGAATGTTCTCCACGGTATCCGCAACGACCACCAGACGCGAAATAAGATCACGAATAATTGAACGAACATGTACTATACGATAATTACAATTGGTCTCAATCAGTGCTAAACGACATCGATACACGAAGGTAGCTAGGGAAGTTAAGGATCAGACCATCGATCGCGCGAGTAAGCCGGAAGAATGTATGTGGCGCTATTGGCGCGCGTAGACCTATAAGCATACAAACAAACAAACGCGATCTCATGCAGTAAGCAGACGGCAGGCAAAGATCCTTAAGGTCTTATGTACAATGTGAGCTGAAATTTTGGGAAGCATTTTACACATTGTACAGCAGGTAGACTGTGGTTATCTCCAGGACACTACACACTCACGTTTGAATGGGTCAAAGAGATCGGTCGAAATGTCTTTTCAGAGTACATCTTGCGATACACCGTTACAAACCCCCACTTTGTGTACAGAAGCAAATGGTAGTTAACCTATCACTACCATGTTGTTATGAGTCTATAATGATGAGTCTATATTATTCGTCAAGTGTTGTTATGATTTGCATGTTTTGGTTGTACCGTTTACATAAGTTTAAACTTTATCATAGACTGCCTATTCTATTTATTTCCGCGTGCCTTACCGCAAGACTGATATTGTCCGTGACGTTAGTTCCTTACTCGACCAGTTTAAAATTTGAATTTCGTTCTTTTATTTTTAACTAATGATGGCCCACTCGAACGTGACTGGTTCTGTGTGCTATTCTCATTGCAGCTGATGACTCATTTCTATTCTACATTTATTTAAACGTTATAATCTACCTTTTTACGACAGAATTATCGTGATGGCACAATTTGTGATGGAAATACTTTATTTTCAGTTTGTCACAGATGCACGCCGGTTCCCAGTCGAGCGTTGCCTTACGAGCGTTGGATCGGTTACAGAAATATGTGTGAACACCAGTCACGTGTTATCGATCATGGACCGTGGTGGTCAAACCACTGAGTCGACGTGGCCGAGCGACTTGACCAGAAATACGCATACACGGCCTGCCAGCTAACCGGGCAGGGGTTACCGCGGCCTGTTGGTCAGGTGTCTACATACGCACGCACGCACGTCACACGTCTGCGGCGTGTTGTACACCAGAGCATTGCTGGTCATTCCGACGCGTTGGACAGTGGCGCCGGAGATTAGAGTGCCGATGAGTAAGCCCTTTCGTCTCGATTCCAGCACGTGATTGTCCTAGGTGTGATTGCGCTAGGCCTACAACCTACAACCAAAAAATTGTTCAGCTGCAGTAGCGCTTACACCCTCATCCACCGTGTCCCGTAATCCTAAAAGAACGGAAATGTCTTTTTCTACGAAGGATTAGCATGCTAAAAGCGGCTTTTAGCTGACGATGAAAACGTCCAACCGTCCCGTTTGCAGCAAGATGGTAAACTGTAGTGCGAAAGTGCTTCCATCCATGCGTAATTAAGAGGGCCGCGAAATGTCTATCAAAATGATCCACGATCTGTGATCACCACAACCGGACAACCAAACTGAGCCACCCAACGTTACTGGAAAGCGCTGCCTACCATTTTTGAAGCGCAGTTCGGTAGCGGTATGACTTCAAACCATCTTGTGAAGTGGTTATCATACGACAACAGATCAATAAAGCCATTTGAGGGTAGTAGGGGGCCCACAAGAGCGATATACACGTGGTGAAAGCGTGCATCTGGCATAGAAAATATTTCAAGGGGGCTGTTCCTGTAAATTCGAAACGTTGACAGCGGAGACCAAAACGGCTCCAATTACGGATATAATCACTTATCTTATGCCATACGAAACGTTCAGTGACAAGTTTAACTGAAGCGCTTATGCCGGGATGCGACAAGTTGTGTAGTGTATTGAATACTATTCGACAGAATGATACAAGTACTGTGGGATGGAGTGGGAAATGTCGTAGAGGATTGTTCTATCTGAAGATGTCAGAGGTACGGGTTGAATTGTGAAAGCTCCTTTGACGGAGCTGCTCGATCTAAAGATCAATAACTTGCGCGGTAGCTATGGCTGCCAAATCAGTGCTATTGCCAACAGATGCACTGCAGTGCATCTCATGAGGTTATGAACGCATGAAAAAGCGTCCACGACAGTGTTTTCAGTATCTGAGACAGATTGCATATCAGTCGTAAACTGAAAGATGTAGTCCAGGTGCATAAATTCCGTTGAAGAACACCTGTCGGATGAAGCGGTTAGAGAATAGATCGGCGGTTTATGGTCAGTGTAAACCGTAGGGGTGCTGTCTTTCACCGAATGACAAAAGTGGCGGATGCCTAAATAGATGGCTAACCATTTCATCACTTGATGTCGATCAGATGCAATGCAATTTAGACCCTCGTTCGGTTGTGTGGCCAGACGGTGCTTACGTGGTTTCTATGATTTGTATCTACGGTATCGTGTAAATAATGCAAATTATCTGTGGTGCTTTTCTCGAACGTAAAACTTATTCCAGCAACCACGTGGTTTTTATTTGGCTGAGTGAACACATTTGTCGTTCCAGAGATTTGGGCTGGTTGTTCAAATGCGTTTGGAATGCGGTTGTGTGTGGCTTGCCAGATGATGGTTACGTGCTTACAGTATTTGAGTTTATCTTCGAGATGATGGATAACGGATCCAGACGGCATCTTTGGATGAGTACTGTTTTATCCTACCATTTGTTGTGAGTTGTGGCCACATGTGTGGACGGTCTCGTAGCCTTGTCAGCCCCGGTGAAGACACTAGGTTGAATCGCGTGCCGCAGGCTGATGTTCGACCTGAGGTTGGTTGTGTTACTGTGACCGTGTGCGACTGTAGTGGGGTTGGAAAACTGTGCATACGCGTAGGGGCCGCTCACGCTGGTGTGTGCGCGTTGGATTTTTGTCACAATTCAAACGGAACAGGTTCAGACACGTGACCTTGACCAAGCGAAAGTGTGATGCCAAACGTCACTCACATACACAAGGTAAAACCGCACAGATGTGGAGGTAGAAACGGGTGTGGCTGATGCCGAACTGGTAAGGAGGGAGTGACAGTTATTCAAGCAGGACGGAGCACACTTCTGCAATTCAAAAATATAGTGTCGTGAGGTATATTTGAAATCGTAAGCAAAGTACCTAACGGTATGTTCTGCTACAAAAAAGTCCGCTTCACGTAGCCATTCCATCACTCGATGGTGATTAGATGCAATGCAATTCAGTCCGTTGTTCATCTGTGCAACCAGACTGTGGTAACGCGGTTTCTATTATTTGTATGCATGGTATCGTTGAAACAATGTATTTGTCGTGCGTTTCTCGAAATCATAACTTGTTCCAGCTGAGTGAACTCGTTTGTCGTTCCAGAAGTTTTGGATGGTTGTTCGAATTCGGTTGTGTGTGATTTGCTAGTTAACGGTGAAATGATTAATACACTTGAGTTTATTTTCTAGATGATGGATAACGGAGCCAGGTAGCATCTTTGGATGAGTACTGTTTCCCTCTATCATTCGCTGTAAGAAGCATCTCTTTGTGCTATTTATTCGCACCATCCGTCGGCGACCATCCCGGATAGCTAGATGAAGTGTGGATATCTTATCTGTACTCATGTTAGTAGTGTTCGGATGCATAGTGTAGGAGACGGCCAACCATCCAGTGTCACGTCAGTTATTCTGAAACGCTTGGTAATAATGATTGAGGATAAGATTGTGAAGCCTCCCGCAGATATCAGTCCTGTTGTCGTTGACCATCATGGGTTCGTGTGGCGTTAGCCCTGTCCTGCCAACTTGATTTGCTTCTTTGATGAAAGTTTAAGTGGGTTGGAGGAGAGCAAAATAGTATAGGTCGGCAAATTGGATTCTATGAGAACATTCGCCTCAGTTAACCGCCTGTTGCTACTCCTCAAACTTGAAACGTTTGAGGGCCGTTCACGGTTGATAGAAGCTTACGAGGGTTCCCGACGAAACGGGTCTTTCATGTTGAGATAACAGAATAGAGTTGCGCAAACTGTGTGGTGATTTCTGTTGTGTCTGAGGAATCAGGGCTGTGACCACTGGTGTTTTTAATGTTCAGCTGTGCTCTGAAATGTCCCCTCTACATGTTTGCTTACTATGAGAAGGCTGTGAGAAGTCCTGATAGCGTACGCGTACAGGAAGACGTGGGTGGTCAGACGAGTGGCGGCTACCGCTGGCTGTAGACAAGTGCAGTCAGCTGCTAACTGGAAATTCCCCAGGGTCGTCCAGTTTCCTTTGTGAAGATTAGGATGGGAATGAGTTAGGAAACGTGGGGATTGAAGAAGACGTAGGATTCCTAATAGCAGGAGATTTTGGCGACCCACTTGACAGAGAAAGACAAGAACAACGCAAAAACCGCAAGCAGTATCTCTATCACGGACCAATCAGAAGTGAGCGCAACTTCCCGAATGTTCTAGAATTCTGGAGAGCATTCAACTTCTCAAGAAATGAAGAATCGAGAACACGCAAGTAGAATTACGTAAGATGTACACTGCAGAGCCATTTCAACCGATCTCTTCGGTTACGATACACGGACTATGATCAATTAACATGCATCAATTTAAATAAGTGTAAAATACGAATGAGTCAACAGCTGCAATAGAAAAAGCACACAGTACCAGTCACGTTCGAATGGGCCATGAGTAAGTAAAAACAAACGAATAAATTCAAATTTTAAACTGGTCAAGTAAGGAACTAACGGTGCAGACAATATCGGTCTTACAGTAAGGCACACGGAAACTAATAAGCAGTCCAAAATAAAGCCTAAAACACATTCCTATTTTACACTTATTTGAATTGATGCATATTGATTGATCATAGTCCGTGTATCTGGGGCATTGAGGCGGAATCCTTGTTTCAACCGCATGCAATCTCGTCAATGTGTCGTCACGAAATTAAGTTAAAGATAACGTGAGTTTCTACGCCGTCTAGGACAAACTCCTTCGTGTATAGGGTAGTCGACAGTTGAGACGCGCTTCCACAGATTGTTTTACCCACAGATCGTTTGATGGAGCTTTAAGGAAGTCTCCGTGTGGTGATTGTCACTAAACTTATTTCTCATTACCGTTGTGTTTATTACATTGTTGACAATAAGTTGTACAACTGCGCTCGAGAAATGAATGACCTGTTTTGCTAAGTTCGGTTGTTATTACTACTGCGTCGAACCTAACTCTGGGGTTGAGTTAAGTTAACCACTTCATTTCTGTATTTCTGGAACTATCATAATTCCTCAATTCGAGCGTACAATAATGTTGTATTCAAGAACGACGGAAAATACCA
>JTDE01005062.1:0-13559 GCA_014338405.1 Paragonimus skrjabini miyazakii
ACGGGACTATCCTCCAAGTCCAAAAAACGTCAGAAAAAGCGATCAAAAGGATTTGAATTTATGTTTAGTAAAACTACAACAAAAGTACTATCTCACCTTGATTGTGAATCAACCGGATACATAAATTATCCAGCAAAGGCGTTCAAAATGGGACAGCTAAGCATGTGTTCACAAACAGCCACCAGTCAACGAGAAATGACCTCATTAAAACAATCGGGTACAGATGGAGATGAGAACGTGCCAAACAACACCAATAAGGAAGTTTTAACAGATAAGCAATGATAGTTATAAAAAGGAAGAACGCAAACGTTCTGTGTGCAGTTATGGTGTAAAATTTGCTGTGATCGTTTACAGCACAGCGAAGACAAATTAAAGATCGGCTTTCTACAGACAAACCAAACATACCTCGACGGATGACATACGTACCAGACGAACCTCAATAGATCCAACAACACAGTTCATGTTAGAATCCTCACTGACGACGCGAAAATAATATCAACATAATGTTTGCGAACTGTTTACTCTTCAGTGACTGCACTCAATTGGTTATTTTCCCGTTTGCTCATGAAAACATTAGGCAATAGAGGGCCCAGAGGCGAGCCCACTGCCACTTCACCTCTCTGTCAGTAGATTGCATTGCTGAACAGAAACTGAACATTATTAGTGCAGGGCCTAGGCAGCTCTCTTAGTTCACCTTTTGAGATGCCCATATGTTTACTGTTATGTTAAACATTGTAACACAGGTAATCAGTGAGCTGTTGGGGAGTTACGTTTTTAAGTAGCGAAGCTATGTCAAATGAGAACATTTTTCGGTTGTTTAAGTTTACTTCTTGGACTACGTCATTGAAATGAAACGTGTTCTGGAGACTGTTTTGTTAGTTCCAACCTGATGGGTCCGAGTCAACCAGTCAGCCATTTGGTCAGAATATGGTGAGGCGAGTTAAGCATATCTAAAGTGGGTCTCAAAGACAAACTTCCTCTGTGCACTTCGGCCAGATTGTATGGCCTAGGGATTATTGTTTCAATTGGACAAGTGCGTTTGAAAGTGTTTTAAGAGTATCCTTTCTATAGACGGGATGTTCACAAGACATTGTCTCAAGGTGCCGTGATTCTTCTAATAGGTCAAGTCTAACTGGAGACCACCTAAGCAATCGACCGATACGTTTGCAACCATCAGCAAACGTTTTTGTGAATGCAGAAGACAAAGTATGTTATAACTCGCGGGGTCAACAGAGTAAGAAATTTGAATACGACGGTGTGAACTGCAGTGACCCGAACCCAATCAAGACCAGAAAGAACAAACGACCTCGGGAACGAACTGTTTTATTATTCACATCAGAGGACACAACCAACAAGCACACGACTGCAATATTCACACACATTTCGTGGCTTTCCCATGAACCATATTTATTAATCCAATCAATGAAATGCCAAAAAACAATGATAAATACGAGTTTTTCGAAATCGCATGAACCTTTAAAATGGAGTCTTTCGTTGTTTTTGAAATAGATTTCGAAAAGCAAATCAGTCTTATGAAAAGATTTGTTTTTCCCAGCAGTTTTTATTTCAGTCGGATAGTCAAACACAAATTTGTTTTGGGTGAGGATAACGTGTGCACTAATGACTGGTTCATGCTTTGTTATGTGTTGTTGTGAGGGTTTTAGTACACCCTGCATGCTCACTTGTGTGAACTTACGGTTGGAGGAACGATGTCTTTCGTGAAACAGGACTGGCATCTTTTGCACCCAATTTGATTAGCACAATCTGACTGCTCAAAGACAGATAACTTGTTCTTCAAGTGGGATAACTTGTATTGTGTTGGTGATGCTTAGGACCGTCCTGATGCTGTATTGTCAAAATATCCGTGGTGGATCCTCAGAAATATATTATGTATTTAGGAGATTGCAGCAGTCAAAATCCAGTTCGAGTATGTCTAGTGGCACTTGAGTAGGCGGTAAAGTATTATCACGACAAACGTTGCATTTCAATACTGACCTGAAAATTCTGTATCACTTCCACAACTCACCCATGAAACGGGTTAACATCAACTTTTTGTGGGACAGATAGTATAGAACTGCTTTCTTGTTACGCAAGGGGTGTTCGGAACTAGGGATTTAAGTACTGACAAATAGTAGGGGATTTGGCTAACGTGACCTGAATATCACTCACAACTACTCGCCGATCTTTAACCCCCATAAACTTTCCAGTTGGCCGCTTTGGGAAATTATCGTCCGAAAGCACATGGAAGGCAGAAGATATGGGGGATAAAACAGTAGGAGAAGGTCGAGATCGGTTAGTAATGTCACTGTCGAGAGAACAACTTCTGATACTTCCCGGTCGTTTATGCCGCGGAAGGGGGTTGACTTGAGGGACCCCACCCCGAGTCTCTGACTCAAAAGCCTGACCTGCGAGACAACGGGATATAGGGTTTTCTTGGGGGACCCCACCCGGAGCCAATGACTCAAGAATCTGACTCACTTGGCAGTGAGGAGCTTGCCTAGCCCGAGGGCGCAGTGAATAAGACAATGATGTCTCGTTCTGAGCACTGCTGCGCGCAGTGGATGTACTCGGAGCTACATCAGGCTTTTGAGGGGTAAAAATGTTTTTCGACCGTATTGGATAATACGCCGGCGGTCACGGTCAACCGTTGGGCGATCGGAGTGCTCTTTGTTTGGGGGTACCTTTTCTCACCCCCTTCTTCCTGATATGGAAGACAGCATTGCCACAACTATGAAAATAGTTCTGCTGTATGCCCATAGGATCGTGCCTCACTACCTAAGCACTCCTGCGCGGTCAGTAGTGCGACATACAATCCTATGAGTGTAACTGCTTTTCATCTGTCTGCTTTCTTTTGGCCTGTCTGACAAGGTTGCACCTGGAAGGACCGGAGTCCTGGTCAGCATAGCCCGCCGGATCAAAACAGTACACAAGCCTGACCACCTCGTCAAGTTAGTGGTATAAGTCAGGAAATAACTATTATAATCACTTCTGTTATAGCCCGTCACTAGTGCATATTTATGCCATGACTCAGATTGGAAATTCGACTACGCTTTCATGAGGTATTGACCACTGTGTCATCGACCTTACATTAGGTACGACTGAACCATCACATGTAAACACTCAGCCACATACACCTGTGAGTAACGTTCAGATTGTACGATCGCCTGGAAATGAGACACAATAAATGTTCCGCTAACTCCAATTGATGACCCCATGACTAGGACTTCTGTCCAATTTGAAATCACATAAATTGTCAACTTGTCGAGCGATATTTTGACCACTGGTGGGCAGTAGGGAATTGTGGTTATAAATTGGACGACTATCACAGATACCCACAAATCCCGGATTCTCATAGACCATCTTATGATCTCTTTCGAAAAGAGACCTTAGACTCTAACTGCATCTGGTATACCTCGTCATCAGTGTATATCACCGCCACATTCGGGATCCTTGTGCAGTCTTCATTTCGTATTAATAAAAAATCCCCTACGATTTAGGGGTAATCAAAATACCGCCCAACAAGAGTAATTATTTATACGATGTCAACTGGGAAGGAGGTCCTAGCCGGGAGGTAATCGGTTGAAATTAACAAGACGGTTACATTGTCCGCCTCGAGGCGATCGAGTCATCCGAGCACTACTCAGAAGCTAAGAACTTACTAAATAATGACTGCCAGTCTAATATACTCGCATGCACTAGCTTGGTGTAGATTTTTGGAACCCAAAACAATTTGAAATAACAGCGTAATATGGCTGTGGGTTTTCGAATATTTATGGGTGTTCATCCTCAGTGTTCAACTTTTCGAAGCGGAATTCAGATATTTTATACCTAACGACGTATCTGCGAGACAACTTCACTCCATCTCATCAAGCATATACTGCAGTGGAGCATAGTTATACAGAAACGAAAAACAGATGAAAACAGACGGACAACACTGCACTCAACAATCCAAGTTTACGTACAACGCATCCAGATCACCACGGTCAGCTCGATATCAAGGTAAACCAATTGTGACGCAGGTCTGCGTGTACAAACAGGAGGGACATCATTTCTTGACCGGCTTTACCTCTGCAATCATTGATTTTCCGTTAAGTGGCGGATGCGGAATGCTTCATCCAAACTGGTATAGGGATCCATTCGTTAAGGTATCAATCCATTTGTAGGCCAAACAACATTCTAATTAGGACTTCATACGTAGACGCGTAGCCACCTATACTTGGCGGAACAGAGGGTCGGTTGCGTCATAAGGTCAAAGGTCACATTTCGACTTTGGTCAGAAACAAGTCTGGAGTTAACATTGTGACGCATGCGGATGTAAATTTAACTGAAAGCAAGCCGCCAGTTTCACCGCTTACTCGCCATTCGCTTATCTGTCGACCTCAAATCACTGATGTCCATAGCGCAGTGTTCAACACGGTTGCCTCATGGGAGCTTGGCCAGACCTCAAACCGCGATCCTGATAAGGATACGCACTGCCGACGACCTCCAACAAGAATGAGGCTCGATTATGGTGCTTATTTTTGAAACCCATTTGGGAGTGCATCCACTGCAATTATTTGTGAATGATTTTCGATTTAAAGGCCTTAAATCAATTTGAATGAAGTGTTTGGTATCCGTTACGTAAAACAGAACCAAAGATTGTTAAGAATTGCACGACGATAACAGTTAAGGAATGGAGTCCTCCCATATGAGAAATGAAAGACACCCTATCACAATCCGCCCACTCTGGTAACGAATGGACCATGGTAACCTGGATGGATTGGATGTGAACTTAGGTTGATGTATGCCACCTTGCCTGCCTGCTTTGCAAAGTTCGTCCTATTTTTCGTTGTTATATAATCAAGTTCTACTTGTCAAGATGAAGTGAAAAGAGCCCGAGAAGACATCCGGGGGTATAACAGTTCTGATTTCTCCTTTCAAGTTTGTTGTGGGAACCAAGTGTTTTGTATTGAACATTCGTTAAATCTGCTTAGAAAATTTTACTTACAAGTACCATAAACAGCAAACGCGAGAAATTCATAATTTGTCCAATCATAAATAACCTAGCTGGATGCATAATCCCCTACGTATGCCGCCTATTGAAAAATTCAGCAGAATATCGCTAATGCGTTTGCCAACAGCTGATGTTACTGTGTCTTCAACCTACAACTCTAAAGCTGGACTTGTTTGTGTTTGAGTTCTAAGCAGAACGGTCATCGTTTCCACCACCAATGGCAACTTCACTATCATCAGCATCATCGCCAACAGCAGGTAGTTGTTGCTCTCAATCACCTACCGTACACTCAAAGTGAAAAAAACGACCCAATTTAAGGTAAAACGAAAGCAGAGGAATATATTTTCAGAGACCCCCTATCCGAACTTAACCAAAATCTGGGTGTCTGCATCTCGAAAGTAAGCAGTCGTAGCACTCGGCAGCGATCTGTCATATTAACACACGACCGATGATATTATTCTAGGGCCGAAATGCTGCACGTTCAAGGAACTACTTTCAACAGCATCTCTGTTATTCACTGGTTCAAAATGAAAAATTTTCCTCGTGTGTTGGTCGTAACCAGTGCTAGTGTGCATTTTTAAAAGGGAGTGTGCTAAAAATATCCGTAGATGTGCAATTTAAACTGTACTGTATTAAAGCAAGATTCTTATAGTCGAGAATGAACCAGACAAACTGACATCACTCTTTTGGTCACGCAAAGTCTGCTTCGTGGACACTTGTACTCCACTCATCAGATGACATACATAACTCATTGGAAGTTGACGCATGATGATGTGTAGTAAAGATTACATCAGAATACACTCTTGTCGCATCGACACCGGTTCGGATGTTCAAAGTACGCTGATGTATGAGAGTCTAATCTGCCAGTTATGAACTCAAACTAGTGAGAGAAACAGTATATTTTGAATACAGCCGGAGCTAATATTTTTCATAGTTGAGTCTTGTAAATTAGCACTTCTGTCACACTAACATAATCATTGCCAATTCATATTTTTAGAACCGGTAGAAGGTTCTAGAATGCATATACCCGACCCTGCTTACTTGGCACCAGCCGCTTTCTCTGGTTAAATATCCTTGACATCTGCTGCATTATTTATGATGCAGGTTTAGTTAAAATTCGCTGAGCATGCGTTTCCCGCCTTACTGTTTTAGACACCCAGTTCATACTGGAGACGAATTCCAACCTACGCCTTTCATTCGTTTGTTCAAGTGCGGAGGATATGATCGTATGGAAGACTCTTCTGCAACAGCGACTCCCACCCCCTCAAACATAGACTGTGCTTGTCATTTTTTGTACAAATCCCCTGGTTTCGTGCAAGGTCGAGTTGTTTCCAAGCCTCTATTTTTACATTTTGTTTCGTAGACATTTAAGTTTATTTTTCTCATTTGTTTCGTCAACTGATGATTCTTTTCATCCTAGCCTAATTGTCGGCTGCCAACACGCGCCGGGTGCAATTGTTCCGCAGCTTTTTGCGTCATGACTCGTTGGTCTGAACAGCGAATGTTTGGATTATGATCTCACGTCTCACATTTACTCTGAGTTAGTTATCCGCCATTTCGACTTCATTGTTCTGTAAATCAGCCGATTTGTGAATGAGTTCGTAATGTCACCGTGCAAAAGTCTGGAATGTTTGACCGATTTCTCTGTGAATCAACGCTGGTTGCAGCGACATAAAAATAAATGATTTTTCTCCAGACATTTTAACTGTGACTCACTTGGTTGAAATTTAGTTCACTTACAAACGAGATGTTTTTCTTACTTCCCTTCGGTTCACCTTAAGGACACTTGTCTCGCACGTAATATACCGGTTCATTTGCCGTTACACTACCGTTTACGCACATAGAACAGAACGGTGTTTGCATCAAAGTATGGTGGAACATATACCCAAGTGATTATCAACTGCGAATTAAAAAAACCGGCCTGTTGACTGTAACAAGCTCGAAGTGTCCGGCTTCACCGATCACCAAGACCATTCTGGCAAACAGTCACCTGGGTGACCTGGTCAAATCGTTCAAACTATTATCAAATGATCGTAACACGATATTTCTAGCGGTCAGACGGCATCGACGAATTTGGTGTACATAAGAGGTGTTGATGCAACGAATCTCTTTGTCATAAACCGACTGTATCATTATTGCGTAAAAGATTGAAACTATTTGGTTGCTTCTTTTACTTGTTACTATGTATAATAGGTATAAAATTTTATGGCTCTACGTTAGCGGGTAGGTCGAAGTGTTAACGTCTCGCAGTTGGTTATTTAACATTAAATCTATACAATCACAGCAGCGTTGTAGAAATACTTTAAAGTCATGTAGCTTATTCCAAAGTATTTGACAGCAGGAAGTAACATCTAGCGTTGTCTGTGTTGCTCGAAAGTTGATAAACAGCAACAACAGGTCCGAGGAGAAAGATAGTCAACACTCATCAAGCTTTCTTTTGAATTCTGTCACAATATCAGAGGATACTACACCCGATAGAGGCATGTTCCAACAGTTGGTGACTCGACATACAAAGAAGTTAGCCCTAATTGACGTAGCAACTCTTTTCTTCTCCAACTCAAGGCTGACCTCGGAGGTGCGAATTTGTATGCAAATTAAACAGAGATTCCGCCTCAATTCCGGTTATTCCCATATGAATCTTGAAGATTTCTATCAGATGCTCTCTAACCCTCTTTCGCGCAAGAGAAAACGGACCAAGTTTTCACAGTATGTCTTCGTACGAGTTACCTCACATTCCCTCCAGCAGCCTCGTGAGACTCCTCTGAACTTTCTCGAGTACCTTCGTGTCTTTTATCATGTGCGGACTCCAAGCCTGCAGACAGTATTCCAGATGTGGCCTCACATACGCTTTACATAGAGGAAACAGCACCTCCGGTCCCCTTGACGGGAACGTTTTCCTCAACATATACAGCGCTGTATTTCCTTTCTGCGCCGCCCCTAAACTTGGTTTAGAAACTCAAGTTCCCCTCTATAAGCACTCCCAAGTCCTTGGCTGTTTCTATCCTCCTCAGCTGCCTCTCTTCACCCTCCTTGCCGGAAAACCTGGTCGACCCTGGCTGTTCCCCAGCAAGCAGATGATTACACTTGTCTACATTCAGGGGAAGCTGCCATTCATCCGACTACCTCTGAGCGGTATTCAGGCACTTCTGAATGCGCGTGCTGTCAGGATTCCCTACAATCGGTGAGGATGTAACAGGGACACTTTTGATTTTTAGTGACACCATTGATGAATACTAAAAACAGTAGTGATCCAGGCACTGAACCCTGAAGTATCCTACTAGCCACCGCACCTTCTGTGGTCCTTTCCCTTACTATATCTACATGGAAGGTGCGATCCCTCAAAAAGTTCTGCATCCATCCTAGCAGCTACGAAGGAAGATCGAGGGTCTGTAGTTTGAGGATTAACAATTGGTTGTTCACTAAATCGAATGTCTTCCCGAAATCTAAGTAGCAAACCTCAACTTCCTCCCCACTATCCAACCTCCGCGACTTCATCAACGAAGCAGACCAGATTGATGAGACAAGATCTATGCTTCCCGAACCCATGTTGTTCTGCGGAGAGACAAGCCTTTTTTCACTAAAGTGCTTCACAATCCTATCCTTAATAATTCATTCCAGCAATTTCAGGACAACTGATGTGAGACCTATCGGTCAGTAGTTTCCCACCTCTTGTTCCTCACATCGCTTATGAATGGGTATAACCTCCGGCCTCCTCCAGTCATCTGGGATGATGGCCTTTTGGAGGGTAAGATTAAACAACAGAGTGAGAAGCTCCTAGAAAACATCACTATAAGGTCTCATTAGTCTTGAATGGATAAAACCCGGCCCCATCGCCTTATTTTAGTGTAGTCTATCCAATCTATCCTTAACCTCTTCCCTTCCTATTTCAACTTCCTCTATCACGGGTCCTCTTATAGTCTGTGCTGTGTAGATCAAATATCCCAGAGGGTAGATAGTATCGACGGGCTTGTTCCCTCGTAACTTGGTCTCAGTAACCGCAACGACATCCTACCCTACTAGTTCCCGTGAAGGTTCACTCAATTTACTCCCTCAGACTACTAGCATTGGTAAACAAGACCCTCAGGAAATTCAAATAACCACCTACTGTTTCAACTTCTTCGAATCGAGAAGAAGCCCATGATCCAGGCATTATACCTGAGCACTCCCCCTTTTTTTGCAGGAGGTCCTGTACTCCTTCCTAGCTTCAGGCTGAACGATCCATAATCCTTACGTTGGGAAGCTTTTACAATGGGAGTAAATCTTCCGGCTATCTCCCCATTCTCCTGTTCCACGGGTCATCACGTTAGCTGTATCCGTGGTCCCAAATCTTTAACGTACCGCTACATCTAGCTGAAACTTCAGTACCATTGGGACAGCTAGTATTCTTCCACCCAGCCGAGTAGTCTGGTGTCACCTTAACTCGACCTGGAGTAACCGTGCATATCTGTCCTGCCCCCGCTAGGATCATGTCTAAGTGCATGGGGTTAGCAAACTCAGCCAGCATAGGCCTAGGACTGTATGTATTCGTCTGCCACTTTCAAAACCTCATCACTCGTTTAATAACTACATGTTCCGGAATGTTTACTTGCCTTAGAAGATTCGCCATGTGAAATCTCATCGTTCTGTCTCTAGCTTTACATTTTTTCATAATGAGCTCAGGAATACTTCTGATGAAGACATTCCTGTTTCTACCAAGGGCTGAATCCCCTTCATTTTCAAGACCTAACACAGTCTTGGCCAAAAGCTCTTCTTGTTTATGGACCTCGACAAAATTTTGCTCTTGGGCTTCCAGTTTCAAACAGATATCCCTAACTAGACCCTCTGGTTTCTCAAGTTCTTCTCTTTCTACATTCTCATTGACCAATTTTCGACTACTCAATATTTTGTCCTCCACTTTAATTCTCCGTTTATTGCATTTGTCCCCATTTACGACTGTCACTTTTCTGCAACTCATCCTGATAGTGGTGGGAACATCCAGCTCAGCTTGAACTCTGAGAGTAGTTTTATCTTCCAACTTAGTGACTAAAACTGACAAATGATTATGCTTTGTAGCCGCCTTCTTTCCTTTTTTTACCCCGATCTCCATTGGTGCCCTTCACTTTGTTGAAAAGTTCTCCATTGGTATTTGGGTCGTTCGGTTTATTAACCCTCACCCCCGTGTACCGCTTTCTGTCTCATTGAGCACAACGGACGATATGCTACTTCCAGAGTCCTCATACTGGTTCATTCCAGTGTTCACAACAGAAGTACAGTCGTGGAGTTTACATATACATGACCTACAAACTCATACTAGCTCCTCATGAGCCCTATACAATTCATAAGTCCGTCTTGAGTGCCTGGTACACCGACGGTCGAACCACTTTGCACACCCATAACACAGTATACTCCCGGCACCAATCCCCAAGTACCACTCGTTATTGCCGCAACCACCATCTCAGACTGACCACCTGCATATATTTTCCCGGACCCATGCAAGGAATTACCACCAGAGTTCACTGCTGTTACAGTTGGGTAAAGAAGGTAGCTGAGAAAAAATGAATGACTCGATTGGAAGGGAAAAAACCAAGTGTACCGGCCTATATGCAGCTCACACAGCACTCTTAATAACTCCCACTCCTTTCGTTAGTTTTTCTGGCGCCCGCAAGTCCTCTCGGGTGCTCCAAACATGTGATACTAGTCTGCCAAATTTCGTCCTTTCCAGGCCGAATGCTTTTTAAAACTCGAAAGTCTTCCATGCAGCGATTTCAAACCAACCACCGGCGTTCAGTCGATCAATCAGACGGACATTCGTAGTCTTCTAATCTAGTTAAAAAGACGGAGGCAAAGCTTTCGCTTATGCCTCACTGAGTTCGTTGGAAAGTTTTGGCCAGCTGCCCTACTGCATCTGGCAGCCAAAAGACAATAGCGAGCACTATCTTTGGTAGATCGCTCCTAATCTACAAACCAGGAAACCATACATTAGAGATTGGTGATGGTAACGTGATAGAAGCGGGAAGTCAATCAAATTGACCCTCGACGTTTCAGAACAGCTTGGAAGCAACCTATAAACCAAGTCACTAATTGCCTGCAGGTTGTTCAGAAAATGTAAATTTTCAGTCAGTCACAAGCATCTTCCAACTAATGGCTCTTGAAGTCTTCTGCCAAGCGGTTTGGACTTGTGGATTTATCAGGCATGGGCGTTCAGCCACACGCTTGGTAGTTTCAGTACCAGATGGACATTCTGGATCTGTGGTATTGGACAAGCCTGAAGAGCTTTCCTATCAGTATCCGAGTGATTTGATACCGGCTCAAACATACGCTAAGTCTGTCAACTTGGATGTTCACACTCCTAACCAGTATGATCATATCAGAACGATGTGTTGATCTCAGTAAAACAGCAAGAACCAGGTAAAAGACTCCGTCGACAGCGCTGCCATTGTCGTAAGTTTGCGTGTGAGCAGATATAGTGAAAAAATTCCTGATGTTTAATTATCCAGAGTTGGCCTCAATAGAACCTGTTGAAAGGGTGGTGCAAGGCTTACCGCTACCAGAAATCGAATTTATCAACTATCAGTGGGCTCTTTGTGATGAGAAATATACTCATTCTAGACTGACCAATGACGACGATCAGTGGGTCACCCGAAGTGTACAACCGATATCGAGGATACCACGCGAATGTTGTCAGTTCGATAAGATGACTATAGTTTTGGAGTCTAGTTTTTGAAATAGACCAGGCACCGACATTCAGTGAGTTTAACATCCGTGTGAGAATAGCCTGTTGACCTACCTGTTTTAGAATGCGTACCGAGATTAACTCGCATCCTAGGCTTATGTAAGGGACAACAGAAAGCGGACGTTGAGTACTGAGAGATAGGACTTACCAGAACAGTATTATTATAAGCAGCTGTGATGAGGGATCAGTAGAATAACTACTAGAAATGGAAGTCGGGAGGGGTCTGAGGGATAAGCTGGATAGGACGGTAGGAGAGGAGTCGGCAGTCACAATCATAGACAACAATAAGGTAGTGGTTCACACTGATGTAACAAATAGGGCGTTCCGGCCGATGTAATTAGTAGGTTTGAGAATGACCATAGTTGTGTACGACCTGAGATATAGGGGACACCAGACCTAGACATGAGAATGATCAGAGTTCTCAACCAAGGCCCTTGGAAATACTAACCCATAATTAACCTTTCAGTTTTTCACATCAACTTCTTGTCATAGTTGTCTTGATCATACAGACCAACAATCCTCCATTTTAAGCATTTGGTTCGCACAACAGATTTAGACAACGCCGGGAGAGGACGGAAACTGGAGAATGCTGGATGTATCGATTTCGCCAACCGTCAAAGATCTATCGATCGCAATCAATCTAGACTCAAAGTGGAAGTTGATAACGTATCATTAGCTCGCGTCTCCTGCCAATGAGGTTGTGAGTAGCCTCCTCAAGCCAATACTAAATGAACAGAAACAAGTATTCATAAACCTCAGACTTCTGTGGACCTAACAAGTTAGCACACGTGTCCTCTACCTCGCTTGCTTTGTTCTGTTCATCCGACCCCAACAGTAGCGTTGTGACCACAAAGGACGCTTGCCCTGAGAACCCGTCTACTGCACAAACGCCCGTATATGTCATGTCAAAAATCAAACCACAAACGTGTATACTCATTTGCAAGTTAGATATGCATTCACATCCACCATTGTCATTCGCCTTGGTGAAACTTCTGCCGAGCGCGTACACATTAGTTCGATAGTCTCTTCTTGTCCTCTATCTTCCTGGCATTCGCAGCTTGCCCTTTTGTTCCTGAACGTTGTCTGTGGGTAACATACTACTTGTGAGTAGTATACTACTCACAACGAAACTGCCTGTCATACAACACTCCTCCCCCTTCTGAGGTTCCTTGGTTCCTCCGCATCTGTTGGCGAATCCTCTCCGATCGACGCGGTGTTTCCCCCTGGATTATTGATCTACTGGTTCGCCGCGCCGGCATCTCGTGCCACGTCGCTAACCCACTGGCATGCACTCGTTTCGTCTCGCCGTCCTTCTTGATCATGTATACTGGGCCTCGTTTGGAGACTACCAAATACGGACCTTTCCATTTGGGTAGAAGTTTTCTTGATCCTGGGCCGCTGGCGCCCGTGTTCCGATGATCTCGATACTTCACCCGTTCTCCCAGGTTGAACAATCTAGTTTTGCCGAGCCGTTGCCTTGCGGATTGCTCCCTCGTGCGTGCCTGCGATGCTTTCAGATTTCGTTTGGCCCTTTCTCTTTCGGCAACCAATTCTCTAGTGGGATCAATGCACCCTGGCCATATTCCGATGTTCTGATCCACCGGAAGTCGAGGGATTCTACCGTACATCAGTTGAAATGGGGATTTCTTCGTATTTGCCTGCACAGACGCCCGGTGGGCCAATAACACCAATGGCAACGCAGACTCCCAGTCACCTCCTTTGGCTGATAACCATTCTCTGATCGTTTGGCTGTTACGTTCAGTTAGGCTGTTCGTTCGCGGGTGATATGGTGTCGTTCGTATGCGCTCGATTCCCAGTTGTTGCGTGCGTGTTCGAAACTCCTCGCTTTCAAAG
>JTDE01005064.1:0-16230 GCA_014338405.1 Paragonimus skrjabini miyazakii
AGCAGAATCTCCGAACAACTCAATCAGTGAGTTCCATTTTGATTCTGTAACTGGCACTACATTCGAGTCTTGATTCAAAAAATATGAAGACATTTTCAAGATGGAACTGTCAGAGGCTGATGATGCTCGGAAGGTGAGGCTGCTGCTTCGCAAACTTGGTACCTCAGAACACGATCGGTACATCAACTTTATCTTGCCGAAGAACCCAAGGGATTTAAGCTTTGACGAAACCACCCAGACGCTGTCCCAAATCTTTGGCGACCAAACATCTCTTTTCAGCATACGCTACCAGTGCCTGAAGCTCGTGAAGTCAGCAGCTGATGACTGGGTGGCGTACGCTGGAACAGTCAATCGAGAGTGCGAACGATTCAAGCTTCGAACAATGACTGAAGATCAATTCAAATGTCTGATTTTTGCTTGCGGACTCCAGTCACCGAAGGAAGCAGATATCCGAACACGGATTCTGGCGAAGATAGAACAATGTCCCGAAGTTACCCTGCAAGCTATCACTGCCGGATGTCAGCGCCTAGTGAATCTGAAGCATGATACCGCTATCATCGAACAAAGCAGTCAATCAAACGTCTACACGGTGTCCTCAAATGTCCCAGTCAAGGTTGCACCAATGTCTGAACGCGACAACCGAAGGAAACCTCCTACACCGTGTTGGCAGTGCGTGGATGGCATTATGTCCGACATTGCCCATTCAAACAATATCGATGCTCCCATTGCTCCTGGCGGGGCCACAAAGAAGACCATTGCCGTTTCAAGAGGCGCCAGCACTTGCTAAATGAGAACTCCCGCAAGCCACACAAGCCCTGCCTTTCAAGAGCACAGGTCGTGCTCACAGCAAGAAACGACGACCACTGGATGCGCAGAAAGTACGTATCCGTCTCTATCAACGGCAAGTCGGTCAAACTACAGCTCGATACAGCATCCGACATCAAACTAATCTCTGACCGCACGTGGCACCTGATTGGCAAACCTGTACTACGCCCCACAACTCAACTTGCAAGAAGCGCAACTGGTAATCGATTGCCTATCATTGGCGAAGTTCACTGTACCGCAGCTATTAATAGACCATCAATCAAGGGTACCTGCTACGTGACCCGCAATCCTGGCGTGAATCTCCTTGGACTGGACTGGATCGACAGACTGCATTTATTTGACAAAACATTAGTCAAAATCCGCAACTGCACTCGAACGCAGCAGAAGCCAACGATGACTTCAGGAGTCCATCATCAATTCACAAACGCTCTCCAGCAGAGACACTCAGAGGTGTTCGCAGAAGAACCTGGCTGCTGCACCAAAATAAAGGCCAGTGGAAAAGGTCCCCTAAGTCGTGTTTTACAGACCTTCTTGACCAATTACCGAACAACCCCAAATCCGAACGTCCCGGATGGCAAGTCACCGGCAAAATGCACGTTCAGTAGAAAACTGAGGACTGTTTTTGATATCGTGATTCCGCATTCAAACAGAGGGGGAGGACGCAATGCAGAAATGGAAAGACAGTACAATCAAAGACACGGAGCTCAAGCACGATACTTCACAATCGGTGAGCCGGTACTTGTACGAATATTTCATGGACCGCTGAACTGGAGGAAAGGAACAATCGTCCGACGACGAGGATCAGTCCTCTATGAAGTGAAAGTCGGCGAAGCTACATGTGTACGGCACGCTAACCAAATTCGACGGAATCGCGGAGATGCGCTGTACGACCACGAAGGACCAGCCGCGTAACTCGAAATACTGCTGGACACTTTCGACTTGAAGAAAAAACGCCCTAACGAAACCGAACATTCGACAGAACCGACGTTACAAACGCAGGACAATCAGCGCAAGTATCCCATGCGGTGGAGACGACGGACGAACAGATGCTGCAAACCGGTCAAGCCCATTCAAGTCGACCCTCGCAAGCAGACCTACGATTGAACCCAACAAACTTCAGAGGGGAGGTGTTAGGGCGCCCACCCTGTGACCGTCCCAGGGCGCCTCCGCCGTGAGAATAAAGAAAAAAACCACTCGACTCAGTTCGAACTAGCGGAACTGTTCAAATCGGTTGAGACTTTTATACCACTATGCCCATGTGTGGTCCTAACTCTTTCTCATGATGTGGTGAGAATGTGTGTTCATGACGTGCCCTATAAATACTTTGTACTTGTCGCCCTAGCCGCTCCCCGTTTTGTAGCGGAACAAAGCTTCTTATTTTGAACGCGTCTTTTGGCTTGCCTTGGGAGCGAATACGGGACAGTCGCGGTACTATTCGGGACCGAGATTTTCGTGTGAATTATTACCGGGACGAGAATCCGCTTTTATCGAGCGCACCACTATACCTAGATCGAACCAGCGTTACCGTCTAGGAGGGTTTACAACAATAACTGGCTAACATTCTTAGACTTTCTTATTTCTGGGCGCTCAAACGGTACACTTAGTTGGTCTGTTTGTTAGAAAGCCCAATGGAGTGAACAGTACCTACGATTCTCTTCATTTGCGCCTGTGGCTTACAAACGTAGTTTGCTGTGAACCATTTTTCACCAAGCAGACCGTCTAAAGTCTGAAGAGAATCCCTTGAAGAGTGTTCTGCTAGTGAATGGATATCTGGCCAAATTTATTGAAATTCATTGCAAAGTACGAGTGGCTACCTCTCAACCACAACCAGCGCCGAAGAAGCAAGTTTTTATCACCCTTGCTTACACAGGTGACCATAATACTACCGATGTAAGTCGAAAGTAGAAATCAGTCATTGATCGCACATATCCCACAACGGGATTGCGTTTATTGTTTTCCAATCACAGGATGAGTTTTCACTGCCCCGATCGTTCTTTCTCGGAAAGCTGTGCCTCTCATATTATCTACCAGTTCACTTACGGTTGCGGTGACCCATACATTGGCAAAGCGGACAGAAACTTACGTCAGAGGAAGGCGGAGTACATTCTCAAGTGGCTGGTGCAAACAATGATTCAAATCGGGTCAGTATACCAACACCCGAACAGAAACCGGAGTCTTCGATCGCGAAACGCCTAATCGCAGCAGGTCATGTGGTTGACCCCGTCACTTCGTTCATGGTCCTATTGCGCAATCAAAACCCTAGGCCGTTGGTGTTCTCCGAAGCATTGTTGATCAAGCGTCACGCGCCGGCCCTGTGTTGGCAAAAGGTGCTGACGCAATCAATTCTGTTATCATGACAGTGAACCCTGATTGCACCCATGTGATATTCATCCATTTCAGTGTTTTGTCGCTACGTGCTTAACCTATATAACCGAATGTTTTATGTAATCCACTGACGAAAATAAACGAAATGCTTGCATCCCGCAATGTATGTTTTCTTGCCATCTTGGAAAACTGGATAAAGGGAACTCAATGTTACGAAGGAAATTGTTCGGTAACAAAAGGGCTGTCGTTTCGATGACCTCGATATAACAAGTGGACAGTATTTGAAACAGTAATGTCCCCGTATAAGCTTGAATAAGTCCCAAATTTCGACGTAAGATGTATGCTCCAGCAACATTTCCTTCGTTAGCGTCAATCACGTACAAGAACTGATAACCGAATGGATAGATGAATAGGTGCGTACAGGCAAAATAGCAAAATTTGTCTAGTTAACAATCGCGGCTGCGTTCTACGGGCGTGTGTGACATATATGAATATTTGAATTCTTTCTATTGTCACTAGATTAAGAAGCTAGATGGGTAACGAAATAGGGAGGGGGGATAGGAACCGGTAATAGGCATATAAGTAAAAGCCATGCTTACACCAGTCGACCAACAAGTGAATTGAACGGAATGTCGTCAGTTAAATCAGGTTGGGTTCACAAGAGGAAACTAAAGATAAGGGTATTGGAATATATTAGAAAGGTTTGGAAGATATCAAGCTTTCGATGATGAAGAGATATAGCAGTAAAAGTAAAAACGTAATTAACGATCGGTCCTTGTACAATGGATTCCCAAGGTATTGTTAACTTCATTACAAAAATGCACTAGATGATTGACAAAGGGATCCCAATATCATCCCTTTGTCCCTTGATAAGACATCAGGTGAAGTCATGGTCAGTAGGACAGATTATGTTGTTAAGGTAGCTCCAATTTTATTCATCAGTAGAAAATCCCGCCTAGATCAGAATCAAAAGAATGCAGTCCGTTCAACAGAAGGAAATATAGTAAGTTATCCGTAAGGTCCAAAAATTGGTGGCTTGGTTGAATAACAGGTGCACTAAGAAGTAGTACCCAGAGGGACACATGCATCACGCACGTGTGATGCGAATGTTTTGTGTCGACATTTGCGTCCTCAAACATGCTGCGGATTACTGTCTCACTAAGGTAATGTTTTGGCTTAAATGTGGTGGAATATTATAGAGTAAATACTTTAATGCATAACACATCATGTCAACAATCACAAGTACGCGTTAATCAGACGTGATACACAAAAACAGTCGTTGAAAATAAAGACCGACTAGTCATTGCTAATGGTCTCGTATAATAATGTAAACGGCACCGACAAGTTTGCATCAGTTAGATATAGCCAGTTGTAGCTATAGGTATTCAGCATTCTCCACGCACTGTTCATGGTTTACCTACAGAATATAAAAAATGTCGCGGCATCAATAGTTGTTTCCCCTAGAACGACACATTGAGCTCTTAGTTGCGGTCCACCGGTGTGATCTGGTTCCGATGTGTTATTTAATCCAGTCTAATTTGCGCATGGCATTTTTCAGGACAATGCATGTCTATAGGGCGCAATGCACTCCAATCCGGACAACATTTTTGAACGAGCTGTTCACACCGATCTCGATAACGCAGCAAGTCACCTTCATCACGGCATCCATGTATGGATAATGATCAAATACGACGTTGACAGGAAGTGGAACAACACAGCTCAATAACAAGGCCACAAAACTGAGACATGTCAAGCGACGTTTACCGTTGTGGTAGCACGGTTATAAAGCGTCATGACAAAGTTGACAGATGGAGCGGTAAGTCTATAAACACAGCGTGACGTGCTTCAGACTCTATGGGAAAACCGCTGGTTTTCAACCACCCTCTTATTAATTTGTAAATCTGTGCCAGCCATAAATGCATTATTTAATGATTTATCGTAATGACACACTCCGTTAAGGAACTACCGCATTCCCACTTTATCAATTTGCAGTCATTGATGTAAACTGGTTACCAGTCCGGTTTTGCCTTTCGGACGGTGAAACGCCTACAGAGTCGTGTGTGAGCAGACAGGTGTTATCAATCGTGGATCCTGCTGGCCAAACTACTGGGACAATGGGGCTAAGCCACTTGACCTGAAATGTGCGTTCATCAACGTTTCGGTTGGAATCACTGTGGTTACAGCTGTTTGTTGAGTCAGTTCGCTAACCTGACTCGGTTAGAAGGCCTGTCTTTTGGGCGAGCCCTTTGATTTGGCCTCTGAATTCTGTAGCCATGCCCATATTTCGTGGAGGATCGGTATTACTCTGGTTGTTTCAGTCCTGCCTTCATTTATCCAGGCCTCCGTCAAAATGCTACCCAAATGACAGTCGCTCTAGCCTATCGGACGTATCCGGTTCGTCGGACGAGGACGAAGACCGAAGCCTATGCCATTCTGAATGGGTCACTCATGTACCCAGTGGCAAAAGACCGGTTTTTCTGATATGTTGTCCGTGTGCGTTCTACGCTGTACGAACATACCCATGCTCTCAATGCCCACCGCGTAGGTGGTATCCTGCACACCCGTCGGCTTGATAACCGGGTCCAGGCGCACTAGCCTTGTTTACTCCCTGATCCAGGTGGATCTGTGTCCTCCCACTCCGTAAGAGCCAATCAGCACTGTGTCTATGACTCTACCCATGTGCACATTAGCTGTGCGACCTCATTCGTCGTTGAATCTCAGAGAACCCTCTTGGGACATATTAAATTGGTATCGAGACACGTGAAACTGATATCAGGACATCCCAAATTGGAAAACACATAGATACAGAAGCGCTTTATCTGCATCAGTCTTGACCAGTTAATGGGCAGGGAATTCAATCAGTTCAGACGCAGCGCAGGCTGACCTAGCCACGGCAAACCCGACGTGACCTCTGTTCCTTTGTCAATGTGCTTTCGCCCACGGCACTCCTGAGGAAATCCACTCTAGGCGGTTGAAAAGTTGATTCTTAAAACTTACTCGTAAAGTTGTGATCTCAATCCATTCATTACCGTAAGTGTTTATATCAGGAAATGCTCCGGGTAATTCAATCCGGGTTCGCTGGCCGACCTGCAGGCGTGACACAAAGTTAGCGTGATATGTGATGCAGTTCCCGGCCGAAGTAGAAAACCGGCATGTACCTTGGGTTGCTATCGGCTGTGTGCATGGCTGTGACTTCGTTGGACTTGGTTCTGTTACCATGTCTTCTGTTGACCACCAAACCTTGTTTTGTGCAGCTTAGACCTCAACGGCATTCTCTCTGGTGCATCTTGCAGGGACAACGCGGAGAGTAATGCCATTCCCTACAGTACCGACAAGGTAGGCGGGACCCTGTGTGACTGACGTGGTCACGGTTCTTGTGTTGCTTGTCTGGACTGACCGAGACGACTGTGCATGTGGTCTGGGAAATTTGTGGGACGCTGACTGTTCTATTATGACCGCATGATTTTTGAAAATGATAAACTAGTGATGTTTTAGTGTGACTATCTGGAATGTCATTTCTGAGACTTGGCCACTTCTGTACAAATTACGTGTCCTGACATCCGTATTTTGAGGTGACCGAGATCCACTGGCACCATTAAGACAGTTCAACTAACCATCGGTCATGATACGGATGTTGAGGCGTTTACACAGCTGATTCGCAAATTCTGTGTGTTAAGAAGTCATTGGCACAATTCTACACCATTTCCAGACATTAGGATTGAACAATGATCAGTGGGGACTGCTCATCCAACATGTTGAACAAAATGTGAGTGATCGTATCAAAGTGTATGTCTCGTGGTTTCCTGGGTGGAGTGAAATTAGTGAGTTTCTTGTGCACTGCAACATCCTGAATTCGTACCGACACTGTGGTTTTCCAGATATCATCCCGTTTGCCAAATTAGACAGTAATAAATATGCGAACAATAGTAGATTTCCGCTGGTATTCAAATGATCAGTATGTTGATTAATGAGAGCAGCAGTTATAAAATTCCTGGTTTGTTAATTACCGCCAGCCGGGGAGTAAATTGAACACCACCCACTTTACCTTTTTTCAAATATTCGTTATCCACAAACATTTGTGTTGATTAATGCAATTCCTTCTCCAAAGTGTTTTCTATGCAAAACCATCTGATCCACACAGGTAGTGCACGCGCCAATCTACGTTTGCATGCGCCTAGATGAAACCAATCATAATGAAGTTGTTGACTACATCACGTATTCTTTCGACGGATAGCATGGTGAATCAGTCTGTTTGTTCTCGTATTCCTTTAAACATCTGAGAACGACAATTAACCGTTAGTTCCAGTTTTCAGAGTAAACCGAGGTTAGGATGTAAACTGTTCATCTAGTTAAGTACATGCTTCGCATGAAATGAATATTCGTAATTGATTGGACGTGAGTAACACATCGTCCGTAAGACGTCAGTCTATCCAGTTTATCTGAAACTTGCAGTTTTAGCTTGACGGCGAGGATGTCAGCTAAGATCGGACCAGGTGGATTGCTCGTCGCGAAACCAACAAACTAGTTTGCTTTCTAAACTTTCTATTCTTTATTTCATTTGACCTCATGAAGGACAGTAGCTAACCGATAGTTTCGTCAGACGATACGCTTGTTACTAACGATTAAAAATTATCAAGCAGTTTTCGGAGTCCCGCCAACTGTGGACTCTTCTACAGGCGATATGTATTTTTGTCATCTCTGTCGCTCTTAAGAGAACACAAGGATTGTGAACTTCCGATAGTCCGTACATCTGCAGAGTCTGGCTTTCAGTCGGCTTGAAACAGTTGAAATTATTTTACACAAAATTAACTTCACGTAAAACACGTGATTCTTTGAATGCACGCCGTCTTACTTCTGCTGGATTACCAAGTTTGTGGTCATAAACAGAACGCCGCTGAAGACTGCGTCTATTCCGCCCCCATAGTGTGCACGGTCCCTTAGTACTGCTCCATACCTTTTGTCGGGATACCATAAAGTTCAATTAAATTGAGTGAAGTCGACTGTTTCAGGATGATTCATATTTATTGATTTGGTACGGCCAACATTTTCATTGTCCATTGGGCAGCCACTGATCAGAATGATGAAACTAGGAAACTGGAAATAAATGGTCAGTCAGATCAGTGGTGTAAACGAGAAGCCCCTGTCATCCTGATGACACGATCTGACATCCGTTTACGCCGAACGGTAGGTCGCAATATAGGAACCATCGGTCAGAACAATTTAAATCATCCTGCAAAATCTCCATATGTTCCGCACAATCTGTAGTTCATTAGAATTTGATGTTTTTGAAGCAAAACAGCATTAGTGACTTGATAGTGCTATCTTATAGTGACCATCTTATTCTCGGTTGCATTCGTTTCACAGTCAGTTTGGAATCTTGCGGACCGATGCCGCTGGTAGCAAGCCGGCCCAATAATTACACTCTAACGTCCGATTGAAAGATCCTCGAAACACGTGAGCAAGTGGTCAACAGGTTCGTATTCATGGAGTTTCCTTAACAAGATGGAATGAACAGCGTTACTTTGGCTATGAAAAGGATGAGGTTAATTATATCAATAAGGAGTCCTGTGTTGGCAGTTATAATTTAAATTTCATTAGCAAACAATAAGCCATCGATGTAGTCATATGCTTGATGGAGACCAGTCAAACCATATTGGTTTACTTGTTCATCTGTAACAGAACCTATGTTTTAGTCTGCTACCGGGTTACCAGACGCTTACTCGTAACCCGCTAGTGCTTAAGTCTGAAACCGGAGCTCAGTCCTTACGCTTTCCGTTCAACAGTTTAACAATCACAAGGGCTTTTTTGTGATTCTCTTTGTTTAGGTACTCAGCTGGCTTTCGTGCACTGTTAGTCTGTGTGAGGCACCATGTCAGCAGAGAAAGTGATCATGGTTAACCCTAGAACAGGCAGCTTTGGCCACCTGTGAAAATGTAAAATTGTGAACAGTCGCACTTAAATAGCTGTCAACGACATAAACCTGCCTGGATTCTCCACTTGCTCATTTGATGTGCGGAAGCACTATGGTCATGCTGCGATGTTTCCCGTGCTTCCCTCGCTTTGGCTTTATCAGTGACACAACTTCCTTTACTCGGTTACTAATAGGATGGAATTGTGTTACTGAACGGTTGAGGCAAACAAATTTATCTCAACGTATCAAGAGAATCACTGTCTAATCACTATCCATAAGACTGTCCTATTCATGTTCTGCGAAGCAGCCAAAAAAATTGTCTGACTACAGGGCACTCATTAACTGATTATGCCTTAAGCAGGTCAACCTAATTAACTTTTTCTCCAAGTTACCAAACAAGGAATCCAGTTAACAAGATCGAGTCACACCAGTTGATCGTTCACCGATTACCGCGCATCTACGTGCAGGCATTCATTGGAGCAGAATAAACAAACCCGAGGTGCGCAACAATTAATTCATCCTGATACGAGTATTCATGAGCGTTCAAACTTCGAAGTGGTTATCATTATTTCGAAACAAATCGTATGATGTGTATGGCACACGAAGATGAAATGCTAATTTTCATCAGTCAATCTCCAATCTAATTTTGTCTTCCAATTTCACATGCTACTTGTGATTGTGAGAGTAGATTGCAATGCGTACGTAAACTTTCACCTAAATTGATCGGGCATATGCCGAGGAGTAATAATGAAACTACAGTGTTCAGGCCCTATGTTTTTCATCAGATAGTTCACAGTAGTCTGGTACTTTTTAAACATTAAACAGATTAGTGCATATGTACATGTCATGAGTAGTTCGTACGGACTTGTACTGTTGCTATTGTTGTCATTGTTAATGTTGTCGCTTCTAGCTGAACATCACCCACAATTGATCGCAGCTGTCACATTCCCATAGACTTTCCAGTCGGCCCCTTTCGAACTGCAGAAACACTAGACTCGAGTTGCGCTCTCATTAGAGATCGTCAGTAGTGTATATCTTTGCCATTGCCGGGACTAGAATTGCGACCACGCTTTTCATGAGGCAACCGTGTTGACCACAGCGCCATTGACCTCACGTTAGTCACGACCGAATTATCATATGTGAACGGTCAGCCACTTTCGCTTGTGAGTAATGATCAGGTTGCCAGATCGTCTCGATAGGAGACACAGTTACTGTCTGTTAACTTCAATCGATAACCCCGCGATTAAGATGTGCTTAATGTGAGGTGAATGGCGCAGTGGTCAACACAGTTGCCTCATGAAAAGCGTGATCGAAATCGTAGTCCCGGCAACTCGAGTCTAGTGTTTCTGCGGTTCGAAAGGGGCCGACTGGAAAGTCTATGGGAATGCGATAGCTGCGATCAATTGTGGTTGATCTTCAACTTTTAATTAACCATACCCCCGACTACTCATCAATGTTGTCGCTGTTGATTTAGTTATTGCTCTTTTCATTGACAAAACAGCAGGATAGCATTCAAAGTTGAACGGATCTACTCAGAGATTTCACGCGTGTGATGGGTTCTCGTTGAAAACTATGGCACAATATGTAGTGAATTAGTTGATCTGTATTTTATGTTAGAAAAATGCTGTTACTTATATTGGGACACGTAATGAATTACACGTGCGATTCTTGAAGCAGACAAACATTGAAACGAGCATGAAACCACCCAACAGGATATAATGACATTGTTCTGTACTAGTCATTATATTAAAGTCGCTAACATGCGTATTTGGCCTGAGCTACAGTAGTAGCTGGTGACGGAGCAGTCTAAAATTAAAAAGAGCAGGTGAAAGGAATTCAAACTTTTAGGACTTATGCAATGCACTGGAAGCAAAACTGCATACATATAGTCTGATAAGTTCCACGAATCACTGCGCTCATCTGAAATAACAGACTAAGTGGAACGGAAGTTATCATTTCTACATCTGATACGATTGGATTTGTTCGAAACTGATATGTTCTTAATGCAATTCAGATTAACATTGAGTAGTTGAGAGGTCAGTAATAAGAGAGGGAGTTACTCATGACCCTAAAGTTTTGAATACTACTGTCAGTGTAAATCATTCTGATTTTGCTAGGCAGTTTAATTGCAGCCAAAGGATAAATGGAGAGGTCTCGCTGTGTGTTCAGCTGTGACAGTTCAGCAGTGCCTAATTTGACGACGGTGGGACAACGGTCGACATGGCTGCCTCAGGAGAAGGTGGATAGACGATTACGTGTTTGCCGTTGCATAAACACCTGCTGATGATGAGCAGTCACATGGGCAAAATTTGATTACAGTGAGTCTTTCCAGAAGAGCCTGAATGCAGGGTTCACGAGAATGCAAAAACCAAGATTAATTGTCAATGATATCAGTTGTAACTTATTAAGCAATCATGAAATCGCGCTCATGCACGTTTCATTGTACTCACAGTAGTACCGTTATGTATAACTGAAGAATGTCAAGTTATCAGATGATTACCGGAAGAAATGCCAAATTCTGATATACCATGCACCGACGCAACTGGGAGCTTAATATTTCCAGGCACAATTTTCGGTCACGATACTTGAGCGCACCACAAAATTTGAGCAAACAGATGAAAGTATCGTGGGATTTGCATGAGCTTTATATTCAACGCCATTCAGAATCTCCATACACCAGGAACTTACTTACTTCTGCTCAAGGTGTTTGATCATAAACGTAGTCAGCCGAACGTAAACTTTTCATGAATACTTCTGATCTATGCTCTGTCCAATCGTCTGACAAGTTTCAACCGTCCGAGACACAAGTCAGTAAAAGGAAGTAGCCAGTGCAATCAGAGGAACACAGTAGTGAGTATTTCTAGACATTTTAAAGGTTTTTAATTGAATATGAAGTGATATTCGTTTAACCAGTTGGGTTAGGAATTGGGTTCATTTGACTGTGAATTTCCCACTCGGTGTTATTCGCTTAATCCGAAGCCATAGCACCTTCTCTAGAACATTAACAGATTATCGGGTGTGAACTCATTAACCATGACAGTAATGGAAGCATTGGTATTGATTAACGCAATTCCTTCTCCAAATTGTTTTTTTTGTAAAAAAAACCGTTTGATCCAGACAGACGGTTAATTGTGAGTGGTTTTCAACCCATAATAAAGTGTTTCATTGGGCAAAGGAAGACACTGGATCTTTTTTCGGAGTTCGAGGTGCTGGCGTTGGTGAGAACAACAAGACTGGCCTAGCTGATGTATACGTGCATTTGGCATTGACTTACATCTTTGACATATTAAGACTGTGACAATCCCGCCATTAGAAAGCAGAGATAAGTATACAAGCTTGCATGATACCGCTGTGACGGCTGATCACACACCGACTGGTTGCGAATGCTTCTGGGCAAAACGTAAGCGGCAGCCAGTTTCAATGGGAATCTGCTTGATGAACATTTCGAGTGTACGCTCTTCTCAGCACATGTTGCGTTCTTAATGGAATAATACTTACAGTACCCCCACTTTTATATACAACTGACGCACAGTTTTGAATGCAGTGAGTAGCCGGTCTACTTCGTTCTTTGTTAGATGTCTTTATTAATAGAAATCTTTAGAGTGCGTGGCAAATTGAGTGTTTCGAAGATGGTAACTGGTCGTCCCCCTCGATTTCAGCGATACATTCAAAACCGGGGTTCACGTTTTCGAGATATATGTAAGTAGGCATAACCTGGCTGTTTGGGGTAATGGAATATTCTACTGTCATTGAGCTGCCTGGGTTGTGTTTGTGCAGCTCCTTACTCTGTGCACTAATAACTCGTGATTTTTAATCATTCACAAATTCTGTCGCCAGGTAGTTGATGCAACTCTCTTGGATCTACAAGGATTCATCTGAACAAGGAAACACAAAGGCTCACCAGCCCGAAATATCTGTAAAAAGATAGGAAGAGGATACTTATCGCTCAGCAAATCTTAGTGAATATGATATGTTTCAGCAGTTTAAAACATGTAAATCTCCTGTCCTTGAAATTGCACAGGATTCCTCTTCATGCTGATCCTTCCCAATATATATTTACATTTACAAATAGACACCGTTTCAAATCTATGTGTGCCGGTAACCGCACACACAATTCTTGCGTTATTTCTTGCTAAGCTTGCTGTTGTGAATAAAACCGACCGTAAGATCGAACGAATAACGTGTTTTTACTATTGTCTGCTGAAGGTTTGGTCACGAAGATGTTGAATATTCACTCCTCGTAGTGCTTTATGTATCCCCTCGGCTTCACTCAATTTCATTTGACTTGGCATTATTTATACTTTATAGTGAAATTGTTTCGATGTTCTTTACTGGCTTACACATACTATAACTTTTGATATAGTACAACCGACTGTACTTGAATTTAACTCGTTGAAAGTTTTAGTCATTTAATCCAATGGAATCTGAGTAAGATCTATTACTTCGTCTAACATTACGTATTAATGGACATGTACACGTTGGCCGTAGTAAGCAAGCCGCACAATGTTATTATGAAATTCGGAAATTCACAGAGCCTAACCAAGCATGGCTTCTGAATGTCGAGAACGGAACCGTTAAGTATACAATGGCAAAATACCTACTCGAAGCTTGTCACAAACCTGGCACAAAGGCCTCGTGCGTTGTTTGTCCGGTCTTGAGCAGATGGTATTTAACCTTTTTCGAGGTGCTAGCCATTTGCTGCATGATACCATGTTCGTGTGTGTAGAAGCTGACGGCAATTAGCCTAGTACTGCTTTGGTGACCTATAGCGCAGGAACTGACTATAAATACCACAACCTTCTCCGCTTTGGTCTCTGGTTCTAATTGGAAAAGCATTGCTTTTAGTTTGTCTTTATGGAACCAACAAGCTTTCTGTGGTCGTAATCTGCTTACTTCTGGTCTATTAATGAGGCGTATTATTTGCGTTTTCTAATCACACTATTTTCGAGTGTTTATCTGCCCATATTATCAAGTTCTCCAAATACTGATTGTCATTCTTACAGTTTCCAGGCGAAATGAGCTGGAAGGGGCTCAAAAAACAACCGGGGAAAAAAAATTATATCCAGTCTTCCGCGCAACTACCAGGTCAAACCAGAAAAGACAGAGACAATAATCACGAGGTGAGAAGCGCACTCTTTATAGGCACTAGGGCCAACATCATGATTATTAAACGAAACGTTGTACTACCACTTCAGCGATAATTAGTACAAGAATATTATGGTCCCTCAGTCAGAAGTACGGGCTGTATTGAGACGAGTGCACACCGTATTGAGGCACACGAGTCAGAGAAAAGCAGTTGAAGTTACCAGCTGACGGATTTTGTGGCCCCAACAGAGGCGGGATATCGTTAATTTCTGTGGTGCATTTTCTAAATGTGTATGCGTGAAAGTTCCCGGTATACTTCAACTGGGAAATCCACAATCATCATTGCCAGGTACCCTAATGGAATCGTCAAAGCCTGTGTCATGGAACAATCGCTGGAAACCTTTCATGAAGACCGGTACATTCTAGTTATACCAAACCATTTCATCAAGTGATATAAAGCTATACTGTTTCCTGCGGAGGGTTCAAACACAACTGCAAAAGACTGTTTCCAGTACTAGGTCGCATAGTGTTGTGAGCCGAAAAAGCTGTACTCTGATTGAGACTCTAATTTCCGAATTTCAGTTTTGGCAGAGTTGCGCCAACTCCGCGAGGCCAAGAGGCCAAGAGGCCAAGAACGATGGGGTACTGTCCACAGAGCAGTGGACAGGCAGAACACACTAACCGACCTCTTAAAGCCTTGTTAAAGGCGTTTACAGGCATTAGTTCATAAACCCATACATCATTACCCATAAAGTATGGTCACTGGACGACAGTTATGATTACTAATCGATTTAATCTTGACAACGACTTCAGTTAATGTGTTTTAAAATTACAACATGACTTCCGGATGACGTATAAGTAGGCATGATGTGTGTGTTCTAGCCGTTAACAACACCAACACAACCGTTCTAATCAGAGTCCATGAAGCCCCGGTACAGTTTGACGTGTCCATGTAGACGCATACCTCAGTTTTACCCGTTGATAAGCCATCCAAATTTCACATGAGGTGGGTGGGTCAGTACACTGTAGAGAGGGATGATTTCAGTTTTTTCGCATCAGAAACCCAGAACAATCTACCATGCACTGGTTTACATTCCATCTGAACAAGCCGAAACTAGCTGTGTATTGTTTGGCCATATTATCCTCATCCAGCAGAAGTGTCACAAAAATCGAACCAACGGAGCTGGCCTTACACTTTGAGACTTCAATTGAACTTCCGTGGAAATCGCTCTTCCAAAAATTGAGGATAATGTCTGTCCTGTGTGGCCACTATATAGCGGCCAAAACACACCACACTTGTAATTTAAATCATATATTTCCTCTTCGTGCTGCTACTCCAAAAATCCAAGCTGCGGGAGAATATGAAAACGTTGCAAATGGATAAATCAAACGCCTTATTGTCAAGACTTATGTTAAACCCCTTTTATACGTGTGATTTCCCTCTGTACCTTCCAATCCCACAAATTCATTGTGTGGCATTGCATGTGTGACAGCAGGTTGCAAATACATGCTGTTGTTCTCTTCGTGTCCTGTGATCGTGTTGTTGTGGGGAGCGTGATTTGTGACGGTTGTACTGTAAGTTTACTGTTTGAGTGTTTTCTTTCTTTGAGGGTGCCTCTCTAATTTTCAGCAACTCAGCAACTGGCTGTAGACTTGCATTTGCTCTGTGCCTTACAACAGTAATCAGACATATTGGGCTGCCAGAAAGGAACCGGAATATAGTGAAACGTAAACATTTGTTAAGGTCCATCGACTGTGCAATCCGAAACCGTGATGGATGTTAGGGGTTAAGTAGTGTTCCGTATTTTCTATGCGTCAAGACGTGGCAAATTGTACAAGCTTACTGTATGAACGTTTACGGGAAATACGCTGTAAGCGGTCTACTATCAACTGAAAAATATAGTCTTAATGATCAAATGGCTTACCTAACAGAGTCAATCTCAAAAAGGGCAATCGATGGACCCAACAATCCAATGACCATTTATAACATTCACGAGGTAGAGATAAGTGAAGCTCAAAGATGGCAAATAGAACCTGAACAGATGTATCCAGATACGTAAACATTTCACTCTATCCTTTGAGAA
>JTDE01005064.1:16330-48818 GCA_014338405.1 Paragonimus skrjabini miyazakii
TCACAAAACAAAATGATGTAATTCACAGCTGCACTTTCTTACAATGTGTCAGTTCCAATCCGGCATGTTCTGTTATTTTCTTAACGATTTACTGCATCAATCGGCTTAGCACAGCCCCATTTGAGGTGGTCAGTGCCATGAAGACACTTGCTGGAACTGGTCCAACAGATTAATACCCAATCTGTTGTCACTATCGAAAACCAATCGACAACGAAAAGCAGGGACTCAGCGTGTAGTAGTGTCGACCCTGGGAAATAGAGTACAGAGAAAGCACGTCAAGCTAGCAGGGCACAGAGCGAGTTGTCATTGTAGCCCCGGGACGGATATTACAAATGGAATAGCTTGACTAAAACAAAAGTAGGCAAAAAGACAAAGTCATCAAAAATGTACAAGTGAATGCGACTATCAAAAAAATATTTCATTATAGTGGCTACACACTTCACGGCAATCACTTACGAATGTTGTTTATCGAACCCATTGTACGGGAGAATAGTACAGACGCAGACGGTTCAGAATTTACTGGAGAATAAAATATTCTTAACAGATGACGGTTGGTTACTGTACAGAGACATCCACATCAAGTAGAAACTAAAATATTTCGCACTGTGGCAGCTGTAAAAGAAGAGGGCTTTGCTAAGATTGTAAATTAAATGGATTGTATTATCGCTGCTGTGCATCCGAGATCCTAAGTTGCTTCGAAGCACACGTGCTATTTGATCGATTATGTCACTGATATGCACTGTTGGGGTTTGTTTTATAAATGCTGAACAATTTCATGTTTCTGTAGTCATGAAATCTGTAGAAGTACAAAGTGTTACTGGTAGTGTTGTCTGCTGTTGAGTAGCCATTACAAATCTGTAGTCATTTGTACGTGTAGTCCGTATACAATATCTGTATTTGTGATAAAGGGCGCAACCTGTTTATATTTTAAAACTATGAGAGATGAGCAGCGAAAATCCACAGTAGGCTCGACAACAAGTAATACGAATATATCTTTTGTCTTTTTTGCTGAAGCCTGGGAGAGTACTAGATTTTTATTCCAGAGACATCGTATTTATTTAATAAGTTTATCAGTTAAACAAGCGACCTCAGTTCACTTTATAACAGTGCCCAGTAAAATTATGTAACCGCTAACTATGTTGTTAGGGTGTGCTATCGAGCGCTTAATTGTCCGGTTGACAGGTAGAATAAACAGCTCTCCAAAACTAGTGTGCGTAATAAGACTGAGGTTCGTTCTCATGCGTTCTTGAGGAGAAACCTTGTGTTGCCAAGTCAGCTGAAAAGTAGATGTTATTTGTTTCTAGGGCGACTACTATAAAAAAAATGATTTTACATTTGCAATGTAAAAGACGAATCTTGTATGTGGTTAGCACCATTTCAGTGGTGTTCGTATGCACTTTAATTTCTACGAAGGATAGTTCAACAAATGGGACAAATTTCGTCGTCCCTGCTTGTATAAAATACACCCGTATGGCGTATTTGTCCCATTATTTGTCAGGAATGAAACCAGGTCAACGAACATTGAACGCTGTTGTGTCGTAGATCAAATGAAGTATTCACGGCCTATAGCGTTTCCAAATTTTAGGTTTCCCTGACGTTTGATACAGAATGTGAAAGCCCAATCAGTTTTCTTTTATTTTCATTTCGAACCACCAGTTTGATTGCATTCAGTGATCAACTACCGGTGCACCACCATTATGTACACCCCTTGGATTCGGTTTATCTGATAAGCCCTCTCCAGGCGTGGCATCGCAGCTCATCTGGTAGAGCGCTCGTTGCATTTGGACACGGTGTTTATGTTGTTGGTTCGAATCCAGCCGAAGGACAGATTTTTCCCAATTGGGTCTTGCCTAAATTACACATTACCTCATTTGCAATACAACTTCAATGCTCAACACTGACGTTGATGAATTTCAGCGTGAACTACTTGAGATCTCCTATCACAGCGGTCAATTCTCCAGATCCTTCGATGCATTTTATACAACACAGCGGACTGGGCGGGTAACTCACTCCAAATATGAAACTTCTGAGCTCCTGGCGCCGTTTTGTAACTTACCTGATAAAGTGCTTGCCGCGTTTGGGTATGTTGTTTCTGTTGCGGGTTTGAATTCAGCCGAAGCCCAAATTTTTAGTAGTTCGGTCTCAACTAAACAGTCTTATGCACAATGGTTGCTTCCTGTCTGACTTTACAGGTAGCTACACTGGGTGGAGCTTACAAAAGGGTTAGTACTAGTCACCCACTCAAAACAATCCATAGACACAAGAGAGCATGCTGAACTGAATGATAGAAAATATATTGATTTGCTTACACTAATTAAGTGACTGAAAATACAGTATTCAACAGAATGGACGTAGTATGGCCCTATTACCTCACTTAATTAACGTGCCCGTGGCACAAGGTGGCAATAGTAATAATCAACGTCAATTAGTTGCGTGAAGTTAATTTTTCTTCTTACACGTTGACAAAGAACAGACTTTTTGCTAGGCTCAAACACTGTCTAATCGAATGTAGCTGTTTGCAGTCTAAAATTCAATAGGATTTCACTCCCTCCTACAGGCAATGGTAGCACAAGACCCTGGGATCCACATATCGTGTAGAGTCCGGATAGTTCATTAGAAGCCCCCTAGTAAGTATCATAATCTCTTAATAATCGCCTACGAGCGAAGCTTTCAAACAGATTGGCAAACAATTAGCAGTTTCAAACTGGGCGGCAACTTCGACTGCTACAAGTCGTATACTTGGACCAAGGGAGTTTTCCAGGCGTTCGGGTACGTTCCGTTTGTGAACAACTACATCGAAAGTTTCGATCAGAATAGTTTAGACACCACTCACAAATGATAGTGGCATTTGTGTCCAACTAAACGTTTAAGCCAGCTACATTCAAAAATGTCGGGGGAATTGCCGGTTCCCCGAAAACATTGTGTGACCACAAGTGACAAAGTTCACTTGTGAGTGACCTTTACCTTTGCCATGGTCGTGCGCGGCTCCGGTCTTCACAATCGACCCACGCCATCGCGACGACTGTCGTTGTCATCCCGATTACACACCTAGAGTGTACTGTCTAGAATTTTGCCTGGTCCATTCCCTTTGACATTGCTTGTTGCTAGTCACAAACCCTATAAATACGAACGGGTTTGTGACCATGTGGTCTTCGGATTGAGTGACATAAAGTAGCTCTGTCCGGAGGCCAGTCTTTTCTCTGTGTTCGTTCGTTAGCCTCAAGTGGTTGGGTTGGCCAGGAAGATACGTATTAATCGTGCATATTTCATAGTCAGTCGTTCAGAACCGTTGACATTATTCACATGCAAGTGTTGCTAACTGCTTGCATATGATAATTCAATTCTGTCTAATGTGAAATTAGTGAAACATGATCCACATGGTTGCCTCACGTACGCATGACCCGAGGTCAAATCCCAACCGTGACGAGAATTTGCATCACTGGTGAGTTGCAACGTGAAAAGAACTCGCGGTCAGCACTCCTTTCCAAGGACATTGGTTGAAAATGTTTTGTTCATATGAAGCTGCTAACTTTTATGAGTGATGTTCAAGTTATGTTACACAAAGTCCGCTGATAATTATCGGTTTCGTTTAAACATACTTCACGTAATAATAATGCAACTGATTGCTAGTTTAATCCTGTCTCTTCTGTCATAGAAAATAAACAGTTTCTATTAGCCGCATCAAATTGTCGTCAACTGTTAAAGAGTTGTGTGGATGCCCATGTCACATCTGATCATTCGAACAAGAAACTGGTACACAGTTGATGAAAACAAATAGAGATAGTTCTATTTCGTCTTCTAATAAAATCTTGCCTGTTGTCAGCTGTGAGCTGTTCCTTCTGAGACTCCCATATCATTGCAATAGTCTCACGATTAAAACGGCAAAACAGATATGCTCAATCAAAATATTATTTTTCGGTTGATATGAATGTGCCCATCAGCATTACGTGAAACGAAAGAAATCCAGTGACGGATAGTACAGAGTACTCATTTTTGTATTCACTTTGCAACTTCTTGCAACTTGAAATTTGCGTTGTTCAGCCGGGTTCACTTTGACTCCCGGTAGTATTCAGTTGTCGGAACTGCAATGGACTGTTGAAATTGACGGCATTGGTGACTATCTTCCATTCTCATATAGGAAGGCACATTCAGAATGTATGACCTTGAAGCGCGTGGCTTTATCCTGAACAAAAAGCCACATGAATAGTGAGAGTTTCTTTCGGTGATACATTGCGTCTGGGAGAAGTGGACATTTGGTGTCGATAAGTGTTCATAGTTTTACCCAGTCATGTAATAGGGCACCATATTAGAGATAATACAAAAACGTGTGTGCACACAAACACTTCTATCCGGCAATGTGAATGCACTTGACAAAAATGATTAGAATATCTCAGCTAAGATAAATACTTATGCACATCCTCTGTTGTACGTCAGTAAACCATTACAGGTTCCCTATTCTTAAATTGTTCCTATCAGCAAAGATTTGTACCTGTTAGCACCTAAAGTTACTTAACGTATGGGCAAAGTAAATTTACCAAAATGAAGTCGGAAGTAACAGTCATTTTTGCGTATTTCACTGTACTGTGTATTACCCACATCGTTTATGAATACGGTGAATATTTATATTTATTAGAATTAAACTCTAACGAATGACCGGTGACCTTCTTTTTACAGTCTTGAAAGTCAACCTTAGGTCAATAACTGGAAGGAAGCTAATGAATGTTCTCAGAATTGGTCTCTAAGCTTTTTAGGTAGCCTAGTGAGCAGAATCTAAAAGAACACAGTAAGATTACCATAGAGGTCCTTGCTTATGACTTACTGGTTAAACCATTCACAGGCGTTCTAAATCTCAACTGTTAAGGATAAAAAAGGCTTGCAAGTAAAATGACCATGAAATACAGCTTTGCTCTTATAGGTTAATGCAGTGCGTATGTATCTGACCTTGGATGGTGAAGCCCTATTGGTGACAAGTAAATGGTGCAGTTCAATAAATGGGTGACTTACTTTGATATAGTGTTTAGTGTTTCCACTTCAGTAAACGACTCGTTCCCGTTGTTAATGTTGACTGCAGATCAAAGAACCCGTATGATTATGTTTTACTCAGGGTCCCGTAAATTATTTCGTCGCAGTATTCCTTTTGTCACGGGTATACTGTGTGCGCTTCTCATATTATTAATGCTGAAGCATACTCGTTCTACGTTAACCGGATGCAGGCTGAATTATAGTACAGAAATGCGCAAAACGAGGACTCCCACATGGCACCAAAACAGTTATGGTTAGTGTGCTTCATATATCCCTTATTGCTGTTTGTCATACAGTTGTTGAATGGTCGAAACAAGCAAAAATAAAAAACCACATAAGACTTCTGTGTTACATAAACACCGTTCCTCAAACCAAAATGACAAAAGCTATTCATGTGAAGCATACATGGGCCCGTCACTGTACGAAGCATCTCTTCATGAGCAGTGAGGAGGATCCATTTCTGCCCGCTGTGAGTAAGTAATCGTTTCATTGTTCACGATATCTGTTTGCTCCAAATATAATTGTTACGTTGAGATTTTGCATTGATTCAGATATTATGAAAACCGGTTAATGCAAAATTTTCCTGTTATAGCCACACACTGGAGAAGATAATTTGGAAACAAGTTTAAATAAATGTTTTTTGGCTTATTTATCACCTTCACTTGAAAGTCAATGAGGTGTGACAAATACCAGGATCGTACAGTTACTGGCATAGATAAGCTACACTGAGACCGATCACTGTGACTGTTTTTAAAAATATACACTTATGGAGACTGACGAACGAGATTCATGTTTTCACTTAAGTTGATCACGTAAAAGTATTCACGAAAAAAATAAAGGTATTCGAGAAATATAACCCTGGCCTACCCAGGAGTGTAGTCGATCTTTTCATTTGATGGAGGTGAGAAAAAATATACGGTGGTCCTATCTGACTGCCTACTACTTAGGATCATACGTGGAAGAAAGGTGTGAAGTGATTGAGATTGTTGATGCATATTCTAGCATCATGGTTATCCTTGTAGTCAATCTAGCAATGTATCCAACCAGCATTATAACAGTGATTCAGTACTCACCTCATTAGCTCAATTTGGTAGCTTTTAAGATAAGCTGAAAATTGGCAAGTAGGAACACAGCACAATAGTCATCATAAAAATTAAATAAGTCGGTTTAGATTTCCAAGGTAGCCATCCTCATCACCTGAGTGCATGGGGACGGTGTAGTTTCTATATGAACGAATGACGAAGTACAAATACCACCCTGAATTGTAAAGTTTATGTGAGTACTTAACGAATGCGATCACATCACTTTTTGGTGAAGTTTTAGTACAGTTTGATCTCATGCTTTTTGACCACCAGTCTCAGTCATGAAGGACATTAAGGGTTTAATAGTGAGATATATATGACTGTACTTTTGTGTAGATGTGATCTGGCAGTATTTCATTTGCATGAAAGCTGTACAACTAATTGCAAGGTTGCAGGTTCGGAACAGGCAGTCCTCAATATTCCTGTTTAAATTTTGACAGCCTGGCGACATTTAGCTCACATGTGACTCATCTATCACAGGGTGACCAATGCTTTGAATTTTAAAAACTAAAAACTCGTTTAAACTCTATTAACTTCAGTGCTGAAGTATTTTCGGATTCTTCCCCATCTCATTTAGGCTTTTTGCCCATTGTTGGATGTGTACTCTTGAGTGTTTCCAGACATTATTGAACACGGTTGTGTACATTTTCTAGTTGAGAAATCTACGTTGACTTTAATTACATAATCAGACTAGTTAAAATGCGCAGTCATTTGTCAAGTATCTTTTCTCAGAATAAACTTTTCGGAATTGGAAGTGATCCAACTCGATAGAAGAGTACAATTCAGCGACTCCAGACTGGACTTAAACAATGTACAATGTTTAACACTGGCTGGGAACTTCAACTGACTATCAGCGCTGTGGTCAGATGTGCGTGCCAGTTAATTCCACTCGACTAATCTTCATGACCACTCAACAGAATTCCTAAATTCCATTGGGCAGGTATAATAAAATGGGGGATTTCAAGTTGAAATTTTAAAATAGTCTTGTTCTGCCTTGAATCTGGATAAAAACAAAATTTTTATGTAGGATTAGTGTTCCGGCGAAATTTCGTTCGATCTCGTCAGTTATAGACAAGAAATGATAATCGTATGGGTGAAACAACAGAGTGCGTACATGCAAAAGGGAAGAGTATGTGTAGCTAGCAATCATTGTTCGTAGTGTGATATGTCTGAATATTTGAATTTTACAATCAGTGTACGAAAAATCGATATGGGCAATGCAGTAGTTTAATAAGAACACAGTAGGAAAATATGGAAAACAAGAATTGAACGGTGAAGTGATGAGGTATTATGATAAGCTGAGTTGATGAGTGACTCTTGTACAGTGGAATACTAAGGTAGTGTTAAGTACACTATCATCAGCCTCTTGGCACATAGGGACGGTTTCTTAAGGTTTATGGCTAGTGTCTCAGAAAAAGCTAAGATGGGTTCGTTCATTGTCTGACAAACAACAACGAAAACCTTCGAGGGATTTATTGTGAAGCCAAAGTTGTTATGACATCCTTGGGTGATCCAGTTTTGGCGTTCAGAAGCCACTTCGGGATGTGCTTTGACGTTCAAGTACACGGCCTACGTGCTACAATCCGTATGTGGAGGTAAAGTCCTGTCTAAGGTTTGATTTGGCACTGGATGTTTTCTCGGAGTTGCGGGTGCGCGCTTTGTCGAGTATAGTACAATGAACATAGCTGACATATGTGGCTTAATACAGACTCCAGTCTTCATCTTGTCAGGAAGGCCACATCATCACCATTGAAAGTAACGGTAGGTACAACGGTTTATGAGACACCGTTGTGACGGCTGGTCGGGCGCCGATTGGTTTGAATGTTTTTCGATGAAGCGTTTGGGATAACCATTTTGAACTGGAATCTGCTTGATGAAACTGAGCCCTTGCAAACCGTATGGCGTGATGTTCGCACGAGCCCACGTTTGCACGTTACGAGATCAAAACTACTGTAGTGCATTAAATGACCACTCCACGTGCTTCTCCGTTGGACATCTCTACGAAGAGTTAATGTCACGCTTGGTAAGCCGGACATCCAAAAATGGCAAGTGGTTGTCCTACTGAGTTATAGTAGTAAACTTAATGTTGTGATTTAAGCAGGTGAGGTGTGTGCATGTATATTCAATCTGACTGCGTTTTTCGCAAATTACAAACAGGTCACCCAAGTATCTTTTGTACGGGCGCGTCAAGCTTATGGTATTTTGGGCTTTCTTTTGAAGAGAATAACACTTCGGTAGATCACATTTATGAAAAAGCTGAACGACATTCTTAGTTGTGAGTAGCAACTGCAGCTCAGCTGCAGAATATATACGAGTTACAGCAGACCGTAATTCTCATCTCACGTCAATCGTAAGGTGGTCACCTTTGATAGGTAGGTTCGGAAAGACCTGCTTCTTAGGAACCATACTCACGGCAGTTTTGGTCAGTCTGTTCTGGCTGTGAATATTGATGAACTTCTTGGGATATCGGTTCGCGAGTAGCACCTTCCTTGGTCTCTCCTCCTATTCATGCAAACTGTCGTGAATACAGATCACCGTGGCTCTATGAAACGGGGTTCTCACTGGACCTCGTTCGTAAGTAATCGGCACAAAAAAAGAAAACTGCAACTACTGACCATTCCAAATGACCCTGCGGTGCACTGAGGGTCGTAGTGAGTCATCATGCTGTCTAGTGAGTGTAATGGCTGGAAAAGACAAACTGTCGATTTTATGTTCTTCATAGGAAACAGAAAGATTAGGATGAACGGAACTAAAAAGGTTCAAACGTGAAACAAACTGAACACTAATGGTGAAAATCAAGATATCTGCATATCTCTTGTAGAGTCTGGTGCCATCTACAGCGTCAGATAGTTTTAATTCAGTCATTCCTAAAAATATATCCGCGAGTGTTGAGCCTACTGGACTACCCTTTGCTACACCGTCGACTTGTTTATAAGATGATCCTCCAAAATCAAAACAGATATTCTTTGTACACAAAAGTATAGGCTCCTTGAGGCAATTACCTGAGAGATAAAATGGTCAACTTTGGTGGGAAATAAAATCGCACAAAAAGCCCCCTGTTTCTAGGGGGACAACATTCGTAAATAGGGAGTGAACATCGATAGAACACATCTTGTGTGAATTCACCGGTACTTTCTTTAAAGTTTGCGCAAGTTCGAAAGTACCTCTTACACAATGGGGGATACATGTCTGACGGATGGGATTGAGAATGTCTAGAAGCCATCTGGCAAGCTTGTGGTGTGCTGACTTATCCATGCACAGGATTGGCCTTGATGGAATATCACACGTATTTTTGGAGCATCCCTTAAGTGTGGTGTGCAGATTCCGGTTGACTTCATTCGTCTACACTAAAGTTTCGAGATGGACCTATGTAGTAGTAAGATTTGAGAGTTGTTTCCATATGAAAATACTGTTGTCAGCCTTACTGTCTGTATGAAATTTGCATATGTCCGCAAGGCTATCAGTGCGTCCTTATAACTGTTGTTTTTGCGATAAATTATGGATATCACATAATGTGCCAAACTGCAAATAAACAGTTTTCCCGCATTTTGTAAAAACACCTTTTTAGATCTAAACTTGACAGTACCGGAGGCTCGAAAGCACCTGTGGAGTAAAATGCGCAAGATTCTTAACTATGTATACAAGTTCCGAGATCAGTACGACTTCTTCTTAAAGGCTGACGATGATACGTATATCATTCCAGAAAACTTGCGAGCTGCGTTATTGGATTTTGATTCAAACGACCCTATTCTACTGGGGTATCCTTTTACGGTCAGTCTAAAAGTCACGTAATCAGCTAGGATGAAAACAATTATTTGTGTACAAGTAGGGCCAAGGACATTATTTAACGCACCACTATTTGAGAGATGTTACTTCTAACCGCCTACATGAAATCATATTAGATTACATTTACTTACGGTAGGTAAAATAATCGGATCTTTCTTTGTAGATCCTTTTGCTTTAGGATCAGTATAACATATAATGTCATTTACATACTGAGCAGTGGACTAAGTGAGCGGTTCAAGAAAATTCGTCAGTGTTTCCCTTGGATGACACACCATACCGGTTGCTATGCGCGGCTGAATTCGATAAAGAAACCTGCAATAGATCATGCTGCATGCTCATTATTACAAGCCAGCAAACCAAAACAGATAAATGTAAATGAATATAAAAAGAACATCGGGAAGACTCGCGAACTCAACCGGAGTATCTGATCATGGTCGCAGGTTAAGCAACTTTGGAGTACGCATTAGACAATTGACAACAAGTTTGTCTAAACATGTTAAGGTAGGCAGTGGAGGGTGGAAGATTGTACAATTGTAATCAGTCTTTGAGAAGGTGGAAATTACAAAGCCCTATTGGGTCATATGTACAATCAACACATGGCGGCTTGAAGTGAATGGACCAAGTCACCTACATTTATGTCTGAATGAACTGATTTCTAAAGGCTGATAAGAATAGTAATCTTGCAAACGATGTTCTTAGGGATAGTTGCTGGGCAGCTAACAAGGCTTTTAGTCCAAAGAGAGGCCATTTTGGACCTTCTTCTTGCTAATCGTCTCTGGTGAGTGAGAAAAAAACGAAACGGATAATGAGCTGTCGGTTGGGACCGAGCTACATGAACTATTATGGTAATTTTTCCATCCATCTCCCGCAAAATAATTTGACCTTTTGATATGTCTGTCTGCTCGGTTACACAAATCTTGTCTGTCTTGGTTTTCATATGCCCCTAATCCGCCTTAATGAACAATCCAAGCCTATCGTTGATTATACGTTTGATAACCTGTTTGATTCGTGGAATCTTCATATATATATGAATATATTATAATGTTACTTTTAACTGGGACCAACTTATCACCGTATATCAAACAGGTTAATGATATAAGAGAGTCAGACAAATTAATCGGAGGCCAGAAAAGGGTCAGGAATAAATCGATTCATTGGGTGAACTGCCAGAAAAGTCTGTGGCACAAACATCGGCCAGGAATTTTATCGTTGACGATGAGTATGTTACAAGCGACCCTTCCAATACCTTCATATGATGCGCCATATGTAAGTGCTATGGCGCGTTTGAGTGCAAATTAGCCCATTGTCTGCCGAGTCCAACATTAAACACCGTGACACACTAAGAAAAGATAAGACGACGGCAGAAGTGATGAACCAAGAGAAATGCAAGCCACTAACAAAGGATTCTTACCAACTTGTCTCGATAAGCCAGCGGGAAAATGTTTATCAATGTATTATTATATAGCCTGTCTTCTGTACTTGTTCCACTTGCCCATTCTAATACTTCACATGTCCGGTTCAAATGTAATAATTATATCGATCCCTTTCGCCCACATGAAACCAGTCCTGGGGTGGAGGATTGACAGGGGAATACACAGTTCATTCTACATACCTGACCCAGTTCTCCAGAATATTTAACGCCCACAGCGCGCCACCCAGTCATGACAAGTGCACTAAGTACCACTTGTCACTGCTTAAGTTGGAATCACATGTAAGCTTTCCGTTGTTCCCTTAACGCCACTACTACTTAAAATCTGGGATCCCTTTTGATCATCAAGATATTAAAATTATCGCGTCAGACGTAATGGGTCATAGTTAGATACCAAGAAATGGCAACGACAGAAAAATACTACTTGGAATGTCTGTTCAGTTGGACGATTAAGGACTGCTCACAAATCTTTGTTATCAAACAAATCGTCCCAAACCTACTTCACATCGTTTGGCTATGATACACGATGACCACTAACAAACCCAGGAAGATGCATGTGAGCAGTGACTAACGCAAAAACTGGAAGTTTAACTATCTTTCAAGAAATTGGCCGGTGTGACGGTAAACGTGAACATTAGCAGCAGTGTCGTCATTATCAAAGCAAGGATGCCTAAGTCGTCAAGTCGGTTACTTGCTTGGAAAAATGTCATTGTTGTACCCCTGAGAAACCTGTTCCAGATGGTTAAATAAAGACCGAACCACTGTATCCGTTGGTTAAAGTATTCTGTAACTTGCAATATTTAGGATCAACAGGCGAACAGATTGCAGGTGCTCACTGAGGGTAAATAAAACCTCTTAGGAGCGGCATCTTAGATGCATTTATCCATGCATCCATCAAGAGCAGTTACCAGTCACTCAATCTCGTAACTTGAAACAGAAGCAAACATAGCACAAGTTATCCAGGGTGGCTGGTTCTAGGATTCGACCGTAATCACTTCTTGCGTTTCTTGTCCTTTTTGAGTAAAGTTGGTGTTTAAACTTCTATATCTATCCAAGTGCAATCGAAAGTTAGTCATTCGTATTTATAAAACATAACGCGATTTACGACTGTTCCATATGTTAGTCAGGTTCAAGAAATGAATCATTTGGTTCGGATGACCCCACTTGGTTGACATCCCTTCGAGTTTAGTTGCAGATTCAGTATGTTCAAACACCTCATGCATGTGTTGTGCGTGTTTCAAACGCAGAATAAATCATCGGCTTTGGTGGTCGCATTAAAGATCGCACGATCAAACATAGTTGGCAGTAAAATAATTTGCCTGAATAACTTCATTCATTAACCGGATAAATATTGGTGAAAATAAAGGGTCTGCTTGCCGGAAGCTGTATAGGAGAAGCAGTGTTTCACTTAGCCACTGCAAATGAATGAGGTCGGCCGCATACGGTACTGTAAGGCACCACCTGCTTAGACAAGTGTATATGTTGAATAGCCTAATAACAAATCGGGGACTGTAGACAAATCGGCGGACACCATAACAAGGCCAGAGTAGGCCTGGTGAGTTTGATAAAGAGCTTGCAGTTCATTGGACTGGTTACTTTGGTTTTACAAGCGCAGTGGAAGTGGCCAGAGCAAAAGAACGGAAGGCTGATCCAACTACATCAAATTCGCTTGGTTACTCTTAATTACACTGGCCTCATTGTCCTTAAATCTATAGGTGGTTCACTTGATATGAAGAAGTTTCATTGCCAGAATTGATGTTTTCAAAAAGCGGTAAAATGGCTAACTAATTAAAAATTAGTAGTGAAGGTTCGGGGATTTAGGTTATTTCAAAACTCCGATCCGGACAAGGATATGCACTAATGATGAGCTCTAATAAAAGCGAAACTCGAGTCTAGTGCTTCCTTTCGAAGTGGGCTAGCCGAAAGGTTTATCTGAATAAGAAGACCGTGATCGATTGTGGGTGGTGTTCAATTTTGAGATAATTAAAAATTATTGTGGGATTGTAAGCACGTTTTTCCCAACCATACAGATTTATGGCTAGTCTTCCAGAAAGTACCAAAATGTGAGTATGCTTGTTCGTATACTTTCTTCTCAGTAAATGTTTGTATGTTTGTTGCATTACTTCCAGTATATCGATAGATAAACCGGGCTACATAAATCAGACCTATTATTGATTCTTACTTAAACGATTTATAGGCTGATGCACATCGTTAAAACGCTACTACGGAGTACAAAACTCCATACTTAACTTAGGTCACGCACCCTTCGATATGACAGCATTTACATACCGCCTATTGCTTATTCGTTTCAGCATGTAATTAGCGAAGGTCATGTATCTGGAGGTGCTGGCTACGTACTCAGTCGAGCCACACTAAAGTTGCTTGTTACTAAAGCTATTGATCGACATCCTGCGTGCCCTACCTATGATGAAGATAAGGAGGATGTGAAAATTTGTGAGTCTATAATTTGAAGATTCTTAAATTTGGAGATACCAACTTTAGTCTAATTGTTCTGGTTTGTAGCAGTTGAGTTCCTTATGTACTGCATTATTACTATGGAATCGCTTAGTTATGAATAAGGTTGGAATAGTGTTGAAATATTCACTCGTTACACTTGTTCTAATGCATTTTTGCTTAAGAAATATATGATTAGAAAACGCTCGTTTTTGCTTCGTCTGCAACTCGGATTATATTAATTACATGAGAACTGTTATAAAGCGCAACGGGTTAGTAGTGTAAAATGTGAACTCCTAAACCAACTTTATACTGTCGACTTCGAATTTGTGTATGTTCATGAAAAGGAGGCCGGCGATTGTAGTTCTGTCGCTTGACAAAACAGCCAACTGTTCGTAAGTTAATTATGTTTGAAATGGCGAATGAATTTCCGCAGTATATATTATATTATTCCAGAAGCCGACAATCCGTAAATGAGTTTCAATCCATTTTGTAATATCCACAGTAATTCTGCGGCTGAATTAGCTTCCAACAATTTAAAGCAGTTCGGATGGTCAGTTGATTCAAAGTTAATGGGCGGCTGTAATCTACTTACCTGTGTTTATTGATGAACAAAGTAAGTCGAACTCTTCAGCTTCATTTATCAAGTTGGAATGCCTTCTAAATCAAGTAACACTACGCACCAGATACACCCATGCTAGATTCCTTTCGCAAGGATAAAAATATGGTTTCTGAGTCGCGGAGGTGTGTATCCTTATGTGACGGTGAGGGTCGGTGAGTTGTCACATAGAGTCAAACCCGTCTTAGTTAGAATGCTGCCCAACATCCGATCTTAACTTCACGACTGCAAAGGATTTTTACTGGCCTACTGAGGAGGTGACACTAGGATTGGGTTTCGTTCTTGTTAAAGTTCTTAAGTGGCGTGTTTTGAACTTAGCCAAATTTTCTAATCATCCGTTACAATGATATTAACTGGGTTGTCCATTAACTGGTAAGGCACGACATGTGACAGCTTCTACTCCATCTTTTACTCTCATTTCGAGCGTGTTTATTTTAGTCGTGACCTCGTCAATTAACTGATTAAGAACATTCGAGCCCGGCTAACAACAGTAGTGACAGCAAGCACGAGACAACTGGTTAGAAGAGCGTTAGATTCTCCAATTCTGTTCGGGATTATTCACTTGCCTTAATGGGAATTTCGTCAGTTGTATCTCAGTAGGTCATGGGAGTGAACTGACAGGTCTATGCAGTGAATTTACTGAATTTTCTGAGGCTGAATAAAAACTCCTTATGTCTATTTGAAGGACTACGTCTATTTGAAGACTTCCCAATCTGATATCACTTATACTTAAAGCGGCCATGTTTAAATTTATCAGGGGTTATTGTGTAAAGTGTTCCAACGAATCGCATAGGAAGTTCAGTGACAAAACTTCATTATATGAACGTTTCGTACATGCTCTCAAACAGTTTACTATTTTCATTCACAACTAGCTCAGTGCGCGTACGCTGTTGGTGTGACCTATAAAAGTCTAGTTGACCGGCACACCACATATCCATACAGCTGGAGAGTTGACTCTAGAAATGAGAATCTATTTCAGTGGCGTAGTTTGGAGCATTTATTTGAGAGAATGAAGAAACATGTTTATCGACCGGCGCAGTTTGATGTGAAGGATCCTTTTCTGCGCAATGAAACGGTAAGTAATTGTGTTCCAGTGCTTGTTCGCACTGGGTTCAGTCTTACTGTTTGATGCATGCAGAAGCTGTTCTTTTTGGTGGTTTGATCTCTAAGGTCGTTGAAGTTCACATTTCTATCTCAGTTACTTAGCGTGTGTTAGCATCGGATACTGTCACATAGTGTCAAATTCCTTACTCTTGATTGGCACTTTCAGACAGCACGTTCACGAATTCTGAGATGCCAAGTGACTGATTGGAATAGGTTTGAAGCCAGTTAAAAGTCCATAGTTGTGTAGCAGTTTTATCATTCCGTAATCGTTCAGTTTACACACGGAGGTTCAGTCGAACAAAACGAACCAGTTGCAAAGTTGGCCGTGCTTATGGCAGGATAGACGTGGACAACTAAGCGAATCGGAAGTTAGTAGATCAGGGTTCAATGGTTTATGAATGTGGACCAATACTAAGTCTCAAATGATAACTACAGTAGATCGGGGACACACGAAAGTTCTAGACTGAAGTGTTGGCTAGATGAAACGACATTCTCAACCTTTCAAGGTTATGTTTGCTTCATCCACATTTTTCAAAGTCAGTGGATTTTTGATCAGCCGCTCCAACTGACTACTTTGATTTCAGTTCTGTTTCGCTTTTTGTATTTGGCAGGTCTACTGTAATCTCCATTCTCAACCTAAAACCTATTTCTGACAACGTACACTTACATCATGACCTATCACCTTCCGACTTGTTCGGTTGCTTACGTCTATTCTTCCTGAAATACAGCCAAATTTACAAATGGTTCATCTGGTCTGTCGATGTTTCTGTATCAAGGATGAAACGTTGCCCACGGACATAATTGCCAACTGCTTGAAGTTGTTATGAACGTATACATTATCTACCGAACAAACAGAATATTCTAATTTCTTTACGCTTTTGGATTCCGCAACTTTTAAATCTGGATTGCGAGAAAACCGACACTTTATTGGTGACTACGGTGGAAAAACAGTACCACTTTTTAAGCAAAATAGTTATCAACTTCAGGCTTGATATCCCCCACTCTGCATAGAAGTGTGATCTTTGGATTAATAATAACAATGCTGCAACATCTATCATAAATTTTGGTCCGCACTATTTCAAAAGAGGAAATTTCTGTAGTGCGCAGGATTACCAGAATTTCATTTCGTTTTCATGTTAGAATAGTGTAGTGCTGGACAAAAATCGATTCCTTAGCTGCCAACCCGTACCCCTGGCTCCTACCCCGCAATCGAAACCGTGACTTCACACAGATTTTTGAGTTAACCCACATATAAATGGATTTTGTACAGAAGTGCGCTTTCACGGAACGTGTAGTGTACTCCGTACAGGTAGGCGGCAGAGATAAACACATGAGGGAATAATGAGCGCGCAATAGCTTAAGTCGAATCAGGTGAGTCAATCGGTTAAATAGCTGCACACACAATTAGCAAGCAAAACTGTGTGAACAAGGATCGGGGTATAAGTTGACGGTCACTGATGAAAAGAAAACGTAGGAACCGTGGGTTTTACCTCGATTGACTCGTCAATTTCATTCCTAAATTCCTGAGAAACCAGCCACTAGCGTAAATATATCGTTATGTATAGGTTTATTCGGAAATAGGCTGGTACGTTCTGCCACCACGCTTTTGCATTCTATTTACCTTTGTTTGACTGTTTGCACAGTAATAGACAACTGCAACATTTTTTCGACTATTCTACTTTAACTGCTGAACCTAGTAGGATGCAAGCTTAGACGATTTAATCCTAAAATTATTATAATCTTGAGTGTTACCAAATGTTTTTGGATGTTTACTGTTTACAAGTAGCAAACAACCAAATAAGAGCAGCTTATTTCCACTTTTTCATTCTCATTCCACAGAATCTTCTCAGCGAGATTTTGATCAGCGACCATTATGTGCGACCATTTTATATGTACCTTTTATCTTACACACAATATTATTTACGACCGGTTGGAATACTTCATGAATATTAATTAGAACGAAAATTGTTGACTTTTGCGTTTTGTAAATCAATATTAAAACCCTGAAACACAGTTATCTGATCAGGCGAATAAACTATAAATAATAAGACTTGTCGGCTGTTAGTTATCATTTGATCCTAACTACTCATCAAAATAAAAGAGAATAAAAAACGTAGGATTTTGACGATATGTCTTCGGACTGACGTTTAAAAGGTTCTTAAAGAAAAGTCGCATATGCAGTTCAACAGTGACAACAATTCATGCAGCTCCACAAGTAAAATGCTGACAGACTTCGTTTTGGTCGGAATACTGACGTTATGACGAATAAAGTCGGAATCATTAAACAAACATTTTCTTTCTTCTATTGCTTTCATTCTCTTCACGATGATGACGCAGAATGGGAAATTTTTGTTTGGGCAATGTCACTTTTAACGACCTACGGTTCAGAAAAATGGTTGGACTTAGCTCGTTGGTTGGTCTTTGAGTGACTTAAGGATTATCCGCTCGGCTTCTTCATTCCTTATCGATCTGACTAATTTGTAATAAATAAACCCTTCCTTTCTGGGAAATCGTCAGCCATATAGGAACCTTGAACCACGTTCCTGTTAAGTTGCGTGAACATTAAGTGCAACATGCCCAACTGATTAAAGATGTGAAAAATTCAGGGATATTACTTCTGATGGTAAAGGTTTTGTACATGTTGCTATCCAATAACATTCCGGTTAATTATGTCTTGTGCAATCACTCACATATTCGAGCTCTTTGGTTGCCTCAGAAAGTTTGGTTACAACGCCTATTAATCGACTGTGTTGTTTTACTGATACATTGTCTTCGTTTCGTTTAAGTGCCTCGGAACTGTTCACCAAGTCAAAAAATAAAAAGTATGATACATTCGAGTTTTTCTATAAAATTATGTCCAGCTGTTATTTTTTTAATAACCCAGGTTAGAATAATGACAAGTTGAACATCACCCACAATTGATCGCAGCTGTCGCATCCCCATAGACTTTCCAGTTGGCCCCGTTCGAACTGCAGAAACACTAGACTCGAGTTTCGCTGCCATTAGAGCTCGTCAATGGTGCATAATCCCTGCCACTGCCAGGAATAGAACTCTGGTCACGCTTTCTTGGATCAACCGTATTGACCACTGGCATGACCCAAATATCATATATGAGCATTCAACCACTCTCGTCTAGCAAGTTTAATAAAATCGGAGATTTCGACCTGTCTAGGAAGTTCTAATCGCGGGGTTATCGATTGGAGTTAACGGGACAGCCACCATGCCTCCTCACGACGCGATCGGCCAACATAATCGTTACTCGCAAGCAAAACTAGTTAAGCGTTCACATGTGATAATTCGGTCATGCCTAATGTAAGGTCAATGGCGCAGTGGTCAACACGGTTGCCTCATGAAAGGTGTGACCGGAGTCCTAGTCCAGGCAGTGGCAAGGATATATACTACTGACGAACTCTAGTGAGAGCGAAACTCGAGTCTAGTATTTCCGCAGTTCGAAAGGGGCTGACTGGATAGTCTATGGGAATGCGACGGCTGCGATCAGTTGTGGGTGACGTTCAACTTGAAATTTACCAAATCCTCGACTACTCATCAGCAATATAGAACAAGATCGCTTACGCAGCTCAGTATCCACAAAGTTCGCGAGATTGTCTCAATTGTGCGCTAGCTGTCTCCTTACTGATTGGACCAGTCTACTGATCAAGATTGCTAGTGTAAGTGAACTAACCTTCTATACGATCATACGAAATCGGGGTACGTAGAAGGATTAAAATAGCTCGGTGGTGGTCAACGTTCGCTAGCTACCAAACTCTATTCAGTCCAGCAGAAATCTACAAAGAAGACTAAATAATCAGTCTACGTTTACCTAGTGCTTACTGTCAGTCAGATGAACCACAAGCGTGCTGCTGATGGATTATCTTTTACCTGTCTTAATTTGTATTGAATGCATCCATACAACTGCTGAGTTGTGCTGCTTGCACACTTAGCTAAATAGCGGTAGAAAGAAATGTAACTCATTATGTATAAGTTATGGACCGACATCCTATCCTCAGAACTTCCGATGATCAGTAAAGTACCAGCGATAAAAATATGGGGCAAAACTGAACAAAAGTCTTTGTGTAAAGTAGATACCAATGAGGATGTGTTAATGATTCAGTCACAGTGTTTCTTTTACATGGTAACAGTCTGGAGATAAATTGTTCGCAACTCCTTGAACATTTAACTGTTAAACAGCTTTCATAAGCTGAGCTATAAATGTATCTGAGTTACCAATTTCGTGTACAGGGTCGGCTACACATGGTATAACGTGATTAACTGAACGGATTCTTCACGTATTGTTTACTGAACAGCTGACGATGTTTTGTTTGCACTTCAACTTAGTGAGGCCATAAAAGTTGTCGTACTGGCCTGACAACGTATTCTTCTGAAAATTCGATCGTTTCAAACTTTCATCGTTCCTTCGACCCAAAGTTACATCCAGAAAAGGGAACTTTTAATCGTACTGCGTTTTTCTCAAAATAAAGTGATGTAATTAGCTATACTGCTTAAGAGTCGACAGTTCAAATTCTCAAGATATCTGACAATCAGTCATGAACTGTTTAAGTTCTAGAAACCTATTTTATCAGTTGCAGTCAAGTTACCTAAGTGTTGTAAACCCTCAAAACGGATACGCTGGTTCGCTCTCGATACAGTGGTGTGCTTGACAAAATTTGAACTCTCCTTTCTGTTACAATTAGCATGGAAAACTCGGTCCCGAAAAATACTGCCACTATCCCCGTAGTTTTGCTCCCAAGATAAGCCAAAAAGACGCGTGCAAAAAGCAGCTTTGTTCCGCCCCAAAACGCGTGTGACAAATCGAAAACTTACAACGTATTTATATGGGACGTAGGGACCAAAAAACATTCCCGAATCATCATATAGAACGACAGTTATCGAACGAAATAATTAGGGTCACTGCTGTGCGTAGCGGACTGAAACGTTGGACGGGTAAAAACCAGCCAAGGTCACTTCTCGACCGTTCTGAACAGTTCCGCAAATTCCGATTGAATCAATCATATTTTCCGCGAGGATGGAGGCGGTTTTGGACGGGGAAAAATGGGCACCATAACACTAATTTAGTTGTCAACACTCGTCATCACACATCAAGCTTTGATATTCTCCCTATTATCGTTCTCACCTCACCTCACAAATATGCCAAGTAGTGACAACAGTTTTAACCAAGTTACCCAAATTGTGTATTTATGGACATCAACCGACGAAAAAACTTCGGTTATCTTATCAGGGGGTTGGTGGAACTTTCGAACTAGTCAGAGTCCAACAGCCCGCTTCTTAACGCAACCAAATGTACTAATATGTTAACTCTGTTCATGAACATGAGTAAGCATACGGACATTTTGATGTTCACTGACTTTTTTAAGTGAATAATGATCCATTACGTCGGCTACTTGCATCGTGTATCTACGGCTGAATTTGGGCAATCATATGACGTGGCCTGTTTACATCACTGGTGTTTCCACCAAGGTCAGAAAACTAGCTGCTATGCACAGTTCGACAGGTATAGTGCCTATTCATCTCATATTGCTACACTAGTCGGTTTATTAGCATGTATGCTCCCTACGTGATGTAGTGTGCATCTATTTTCCCTGGGGAATTTTAGACTACGGCTGGATACTAAAACACCTTTCATTTTGTACTGGAGGCTCTCATGAACAAGGTGTTAAGTCTATTGTTTTAACATTCCACAAAGTCCAAAAACTATACACTTTAAATTTTATCCGACAGAAAACCAACTTTACTCAACTTTCTCTCTAAATAACCTGCGACTTCTTCAGTGTGATCCAGGCCTAACCACTTATCTTGCACGCTCCCAGATATGCTCTTTTCGAAAATTCCCGTTAAGCCATGGGACCCGAACTTTAGCAAAAATATGGTTCCGATAGAACCTCATCAAGCTGTTACAGTTATGAAGAAAAATAACAGTAAAGACGGTTTCATGATAAACTTGATATTGGTCAAAGTTCACGTCATCTCAATTCCGTGTTTGTGGATGCCGATGGGGGTGTTAAAGATCGAGACCATTACCATTCGATTACGTAATCCAACCTTGTTTGCACAGAAAGAATTCGTGCAATCGCTTCAACTGCCTTGGCCGTTACCTGTCTCATCCGATCGATGTGCAGGCAGTTAACACTCAATCAGCGTCCACAAACACAACGTTCAAATGATGTGAACTTTGACTAATACCAAGCTTCCCATTTAACCGTTCTTAGTTTGATTTTCCTTTACAACTCTAACAGCCTGATGAGATTTTGTACAAAACACGTTTGTTACACTTTGTGTTCCACATGCTGTTTTCCTGATTGTTCCTACGTGGGTCGATTTTCATACAAACCAAGAGTTTTATTACTGAACTCCTTCGCATACAGAAAACGAGTTTGTACAAAGTCGAGAATTCACTTCCTGTGGTGTGTAGTATGCAGAATCAACCTGTTTTGATTTGACAAATATTGTAATCAAGAGCAGCGTGGGTGGTGACATGTTATTTTGAAAGGCACGAATAAAATCTCAAATTCTATACGTTTTGGAAGCTGAAATTTCTACAAAACCCTGAATGGAGAGCTTGTTTCCTTCTGTTTTCATGGACCACTAGGCACAAAAGCGTGGAGCCAGATCAAATATTTAGTTACGTAAGCTAAAATGACCCACTAGTTGCGAAAGTATTCATGAAGAATTTAGACCACTTGATTCAGACAAATAGGCGATAAACCAGAACCTGTTGCATCTAAAAAAATTGTCATCGACAACCCAAAGAAAAGATGTGAGCATTGCTTAATTGACTACTGTGATGGAACTAAGGTTTAAGTCATAACACACGTGAGCAGGCGGACTTAACCATTAATTGGAGTAACTATAAGCTCACAAGAAAAACTAAACGAGAAATTAACTTACGTCTGTGCAGAATTCTCACTGAAACAGTTTGTGTCTAGAATAACACATATATATATGTATATATATATGTATATTATATTTCTAATACTATAAATGAAAGGGCGTGTTAACGAGAATTTCGTATACCTAATGGGTGAAGTAACAATCATGCTCTTTATTGAGGTAAACGCTTCTTCCGGTTGGGTTTTTTTGAAAAAATAACGGTCCTATTGCTTTTGGCTTTTGTGGCACTCTCTACTACAACAGCTGACCAAATCATAAGATTTCGGTAGTTCAAAAGAAATGGTCTGATCCTTGTTCAAGGGTGCAAGACGCTAGAGTGACGAGGCACTTAATAAAATCACGAGAATGACAAAGTAGCGAACAAGACTTGTTTTATGTGTTTTTGATCATCAGGCTAATTGCAACACAATAAATATGAAAACAGTAACTGGGGTGAGTTAGAAAAATGGTCAATAGAGGTTATGGATGGCGTGTTTGTTATTGGTTACGCAATCACTATTCCAAATCGAGGGCTTGATTGATTGTGGGTCAGGGAGGTTAAGTGTCCGCACGAACTTCTTCCGATTACGCAACCCTGACCTCAGTGCTCAGAAAACGTTCGTGCGGACACTTAACCTTCCTGGGTCACAACCAATCAAGCCCTCGATTTGGAACAGTGATTGCGTAACCAATAACAAACACACCGTCCATAACCTCTATTGATCATCTTTCTAACTCACTCCAGTTACTGTTTTCATATTTATTGTGTTGTAATTAGCCTGATGATCAAACACAGAAAACAAGTCTTGTCCGCTACTTTGTCGTTCTCATGACTTCATTGGGTACTTTCGAACGAATTAAACTTAACAAAATCACAAAATATGTTCTAGACCGAGTTTGCCCAATAAATTTGGGCAGCATCTTTACAGAGTAAGGTCACCAATTTTCACGCTGATGACTAACATCAGACGAGTAATCTTGGTCCAAATAGGTAATCACACCCGGAGCGTCTTATTCATCAAAATTCAGCTCACTTCCAGTCAGACTTAATCGCTGATGTCATTTAAATACCTAACAATTATGTGGCGTTTTCTCGAGTTAAAATCGCTGTCATTGCGTCTGCGCCTATGGAGCGGCACGATCTATTTTATAGCTAGCGAAATAAAAATGAAGTTTGTCATCGCAAAGAAGAACGACATATACTGTTTGAAGGTAATTGTCATTGGGGAGGTCATTACGCTGCTTATGGGGACTGATATTAGTTGGATGGCGAAATTCGGGCAAATGAACAAAGGACTTGCGTTCTTACTTTCAAACCCGCACTGGCTATTGTTATGATGTTCACCGATGCTGTTTGGCTCTTGCCCATGTCTGTTTACATAACCATCACAGTAAGGTGCTTTTAGCCGTATTGCCTGGAGGAGTCTCACCTGCCTGAGGGGACTAGGTAAGAGAAAGGTAAGAAAATATAAAAACAGTGATTAAACGGACACAAGTGAACAGAAAACAAACATACTCCTGTAATTATGAAACGGAGTGAAGTGCGACTGGTTCCATTACCAGGCGATAACTCATAGTGAAGTCTAGTTCAACATTGCTGATGCCAAATGTTTAATCACAGCTCAGTTTTCTTTCGCGTTTTGGTTTCTCAAATTACTTGTAACGCTACGCGGGAGGAGATGATAGCAATAAACAGTCCGAAAGCGACCCTCCTGAGTTTTGTTTTGACAGATGATGACGTAAGGATCGATCCGGCGTAAATCGTGGTTATTCGAGAATTGTCACCTTTCATTGATATCAAAAGCGTCGTTAGATTCCACTGGATGCAAAATTACTTCGGTCAAGATTTTACACGCCATTCTGAAATTGTCAACCACTGAAACTAAGCATCTACAGTTACTTGGAATTCCTGGCATCACGGTTGGAACTAGTGTTACTGGACTCTAAAGGAAACAGAGTCCATGCAGTCAGTACGGCTTTGCATCAGAAGAAAATCCATTTCCAAGTACACATTCACCACCGGATTCTTACAATGGAAACCATTTTTCCGTCTTGTTTTACTTAGGACATGATACGGAATTTAAGAGTTCTTGGTAGTGTACTGGAGAAGAGGCAAAATATAATGATTTTAATTTTTAAGGCTGCACCGAATAAATTCCGAAAACATCAAACTGATAACTTTTTCAAATCAACAATAGCATCCGTTCCACTTGCTCTGTTTTTCAGCACTAATAGTGCTAGATTCGTTAGTAACAGAACATTACCTCTACTCTTTTTAATCCTGCTGATTAGGTGAAAGGTCAGATAAGGTAAAAACTAATATGGAGATTCGCTTCGGTTGAGATCATCCTGCGACTCGTATCCTTCCTCTGTCCACAGTTTGCGGGTGAACAACGTGAAGCATTATGGAAACTCAGTTTTTCATTGGGTCAGAGTGGGTTTTCCTCGCAATCAAAACGTAGTCAAATAAGAGAAAACTTATTAACTCAATTCCTCTTTGTATCAGTAAGTATGTGATGGACACACCGCAATAAGTCATGAATTCGTAATTTGGATCCAGCAACTCTCCTAGTAACTGCTTCAGTTAGAGACTTTAAAACATAAATGGTCATGGATCATTTGGTAGAAATCACTCGTAATTCATCTTGACCGAGTTAGTTTAGCTTAATTATAGCAACTAGAATCTTCTGGATGCGACGAGACAAATCAATTTTTAGCCTTAAACCAATGTGAATGATGGGTTAGATATGATAAATCAAATGTGTTTACCATTAGACCAACGGCCAGTTGGTGAACATGACTATTTAGGGAACCCGGAAAACAGTTCAGCTACCGTTACATGGCCAAATGACGACTGACTTGACCGTGCTAAAATATGCAGCTGAATTAAACTAGGTTGGTTTTAACGATAAAATTCATGCTACCATTGTGCACTCGATTAGCTGAAACTGTAGTTTTGTGCCAAACAGCTACCAACACAATAATTTTTTCATCAAAAGTCAAAACGTGGCGAACAAGCTCGTTTTCGGTGTCATCGTCAGGCCAAATACAACACAATAAATATGAAATTAGTTAGCAAGTCGGGATTTTGTGGAATCTAATGCAGTGTGAATCTAGTGTCATCTGGGGATTACGGACATGGTTACTATGGTACCGTGTCAAGTGTTCCAGCGACAGCAGGCCATGTTAACTGTGGCCATGGTAACTGTATCACATTGTATTAGGTTCCACAAAATCCCGACTTTCCAACTAATTTCATACTTATTGTGTTGTATTTGGCCTGACGATGACACACCGAAAATGAGCCTGTTCGCCACGTTTTGAATTCTGATGAAATCTCCGGGTACATTTGAACAGCTGAAACAATCCAATGACCCAACCTTGCTGAAAAACTTGAATAGTTACTTCAGGTTCAGTATTAGGCATGCGGTGGCATGCGAACACTCCGGTTTTCTGAAAGCATGTATAGGAACCAAAGTATTTCCAAAATTCTTTTCAACTGCTTTGAGGAAGAATCGTGTGAAGCCGACGACAGCCACCCTCATTCGTCATATGCTGAACGAGATCGATACAATTAACGTTCGTATAGGTGATCTGGAATACAATCGGTTGCGCGGTCTTTCTGCAGTGGAACAGTTAGCTGCGGATGAACGTACTCAGTTTGCTGCCTACTTACAACTTATCGCACGGAAACAGGTGGATAACCGACTCCGCGAAGTTGAACTGCAGTCTGAACCATAGCCCAAAACCAGCGGTTTTCCCGACGAACCCGCATAGGTACGTTCATAATCTTTCATCACTGTGTTTATCTGTCATTGGGTCCGAATTTTTGTTGTCCAAAGCAGCGTATTAGACAGCGTGGTTAGGAAGTTCAGTTCGAAAACATGTTCGGTCAACTGGATGGTCTCACGCCATCATCTCAAACAAATTTGGAACAGTTTAAGACAACGTTAGTCAATGCATGCTATCAATACCTCGGCGCGAAACCCAGCGGGCGCGGGATACTGCCAAGAAATCATATGGAGGCTTTAAAGAACCTACAGAAGGACGACAACATCTTGATTACTAGACCTGATAAAGGCGCAGGGATAATGCTATTAGATAAACAATGGTACCTAAACAAGATGAATGATATGCTGAAAGAGGATACCATATTTCGAAGAATGGAGTCTGAAAAGGACAAAACATTTGCAATTGAGAAGCATATTTCTAAACTCTTGAGAAACATGAGGCAAAATGGATGGATTGACGCTTCAGTGTACGAGCGGGTGCGACCAACAGGCTCAGTGATACCAAGACACTATGGCTTACCTAAAATTCATAAGGATGGCGTACCCCTACGCCCGATCTTAGATATGATAAACTCACCACATCATGCACTGGCTCAGTGGCTAACCGAACTATTGGAACCAATCCGCAACAGACTAGCCCCAAACAGTCTCGAGGAAACGTTTCAATTCATTGAATCTATAGAAAATCGGACTATTAATAATAGAAGAATGTTGTCATTAAACATGTGCCCGCTATTCACGAACGTGCCACTTAGAGAAACAATCGATTTTATGTTTGAATACATCCACTCGTATGATATGCAATTCGGAATGCTGGATGAACAACTCAAAGACCTTTTGTTAGTTTACACGCAGGACATCCAGTTTCAGTTTGATAGGAAAATTTATCGCCTGAAGGATGGAGTCACAATGGGTTCTCCGCTAGGTCCTTTACTGGCTGACCTTTTCATGGGCATGGTAGAACAAATAAGGCTAACAGGACTGATAGATCAGTGCGTACTGTATAAACGTTATGTAGATTATATTTTCTGTATCGTCGATAGTAATACTGTTACTGACTGCCTGCTATCACTAGCCACCTGAGCTCACAAGAAACTGAAATTCACTATGAAGATAGAACAAGATGGGAAACTGACTTTCCTTAATGTTGCACGATTGAAACGCCCAGATGGATCGATTCATCGAGGCATGCATAGGAAGCGGACGTGGAATGGCCAATGTACCCATTTCCACAGCTTTGTTCCGATGAAACAGAAACGGAACTTGAAACTTTGTTTACCAAGTCAAATTTACAAAATTTGTACTGAGAACATGCTAGACAATGAGCTCAAGCTCTTATATGAAACGCTCCGTGTTAACAGGTATCCATACAAATTTCTAATTCGACACGTGCAACGAAGGGAGCCGTAAAACCGTGAATTTTCTGTCGGGCGGAAAGCCATCTACGTGAACTTGCTCTACAAGGGCGAATTATCAAGTGTATCGCTTACCAAAAGGCTTGACATAACCCTGATAAGAACGTTCTATGCTGCACAACTAAGACTAACGTTCTCCTCGAAGCCAGCTGTACGCCTCCACCTCAAAGACACAATGCCCAGTAGTGCTACCTTGTTTTGTATCTACTCATTCGCTTGTTCCTGTGGAGCAGGTTACATTGGTCGCACAACAAGGCGCCTGCCGGAGAGAATGCGCGAACACCATCCAGCTTGGCTAACGACCAGACAACAACGAAAAATTTCTAGCGCAATTTCGGTCCACCTAGTTGATACGGGTCACAGAATCAATGTGGATGTCGCATTCAGACCGATCTACCGTGTCACACGTGTTCACACCAGAGGTGTGAAATGTCACATCTTGGCTGCTGTGATCGGAATCCGGCTGCGAAACCCTAATCTGTATGCGCAGAAGTCTTTTGTTCAAGCACTGAAGTTACCATGGCCTGCTGTCGTTGGAACACTTGACACGGTACCACAGTAACCATGTCCGTAATCCCCAGATGACACTAGATTCACACTGCATTAGGTTCCACAAAATCCCGACTTACTAACTAATTTCATATTTATTGTGTTGTATTTGGCCTGACGATGACACACCGAAAACGAGCTTGTTCGCCACGTTTTGAATTCTGACGAAATCTTCAGGTATATTTGAACAACAATAATTTTTCAAGCAAACAGTGCTTATTCAGCGGTTTCGAGATAATTTACGACAAACATTTTGATGTAAAACAACAGAATGATACAGTTTTATTGTTGCCAAATCTACGAGAGCAATAAGTCAAACGTCTGTGCGACACCCAAATGTGCCTGCCTGAACAACGGACTGTTTACAGGTATGTGCTGAATAGGAATTGTGAAACTCTACGTCGCGACAATCTAGCGAATTTTCGTTTATGCAACTGCTTTCTGTAGTGGAATGTACGCGATGGAAGTACAAACTAAATATCATGTAGAGAATTAGTCTATTACTATCCCTATTCAAGGCACACGCTTGCACAACTTTCCGAAACATGCATGATGTTACTGACCTCTAGTTTTCCAGTACGTGTACAGGCTTGTAAACCAGTAAGGCGATTGTAATGAGGTGATGCTGTTTGTCCTGGTTGGCCTGGTAGTCGTTTGAACTTGGCGACTTGATGGATCACTTGGATGGCAGGATCATTCACGATGTGAACGCAGGCGTAACAAAACTGGATACAAGACCGGTACACACTGACAAATCGGACTCATCAAATTTTAAAACAGTTATATCCCTTCGGTTGGAAGACGAACACTGGTAGATGCTAGCATTTCGTATTGGCTCGTCAGTACCAGATAACCAATTACACAGGAACCTTTCAATTTAATGTCTGCAGTACTTCGGGGATATGAACAAAGAAACCAACAATAACAAAAGCGTCCAATCGTGTGATCTGAATGACACTCACTACGACTTAGGAACATGACAACCTCAGGTTCACAAATAATTGTTTTTGCACACACAACACAGGTTCGAACCGGATTATCGCGACGGCTTCAGCAAATCTTAGGAACCGTGGGTTGTGGTGGCGCACTATGATGGTGAAGGCTGAGGTCAGGTCCACGTTGTGTCCAGTTGACAGGATGTGTCGTCCGATCGACGAAGCTGGGGGCTTACGATTCTCTGTGACTACAGTGTCCTGTTTGTAAACCCAATTAAGTACATGTTCCTTCATCCTTGAGATCAATGATCTATCGGTTCTGTCTATGCAACTTTCTCCGCAGTTACATGAGAATTGGTAAACACAGTGTGATTTGGCGCTAATAGGTTGATCTCTTTTGATTGTAGGTACAGGTAACCTGCGAGTCCGATTAAGGACCCTCAGTTCGGCTACGTTGTGAGTGCGTTTGAGCGAAGAGACAATTCGTTGGGTTGTACGCATCGTCGCATCTACCAGTGTTCGTCTTCTAATTGTTTTCATCAATTTTTAGTGGACATGCACGTGACCGTCCAATAACTGTTTCAGGCATCATTCCTGAGGGGCACTCAGACTGTGATCCAAACAAATATTGAAATATAGTGGGCTTTATAAATGAAAATTACATTACCGACAGTGTTTGGAGATATGAAAGATATTTAGCCTAGCCTAGTTCGAAGTCAACGGTAACAACCAACAGTAAAATGTAACAGCGTGAGATGGGCTTCCGTCCACCGGGTGGAACTCCACTGGAGAATTGCGTTGAACCTTCGAATATTGTAAATCACTGTCGAAAAGGATCAAGTCAAAAATCAGAGTATTAAATGGAAGCATCCTCTATGTGTGACTGCTTTCACGACATATGAAAATTCGGTCGTGCCTAGCATGAGATAACTGGCGCAGTGGTCAACAGGGTTGCCTCAAGAAAGCTTGACCAGAGTTCTAGTCTCGGCAGTGGCAGGGATATGCACTACTGACAAGCTCTAATGAGAGCGTAACTCGAGTCTAGCGCTTCTTTTCGAAAGGGGCTGACTGAAAAGTTTATTGGATTGAAGCAGCTGCGAACAATTTTTGGTTATTTTCAATCTATAAGATAACCAAAAACCCCTACTACTCATCAATAATCTGAAGTATATATACTGTCCCATACTCGCAGGATTTTGAAAAGCGGACTGTATATCCGTGTTCTGGAGGCCCAAACTCATCTGTTGATCTTAAACCGTATTACATTTATCACCCCATTTTCATTGACAATCCAGTGTGGAAGCGATTATTCAACTTGTCGCCAGGTATATTTCAGTTAATTAATCCAGGTGACCCAGGTAGGAAATCTACCTCGGAACTGCAACCAGGTATTCGCTGACTGTGAATCGTCGAATGGAAAGAACCCATAAAAGACAAAGTCTGTACCAGTTAGCTCGCAACCATACAACAACAGCTGGATGAAGCAACGGTCATGAGTATAAATTCCACTTGATGGTTCCTGATGAAATCCATACCACAGTTTTATAGCGTCCAACACCAACGTAGGTGGGCTGACCAACCCGGATATGGACGTCACCAGCGTTCTCGTTAACTACCGTCTGATTGTGTCTGATTGCCTCACAGCAGATTTGCCAAAATGAAGGCAAAACAAGTGTGCTTAAATTGTTTACATCCACACCGTATATGGTCTTTCAGAAACTTTTAAGTGTGTGTGACGGTAAATCCCCCGGAGCCAGTCCTCATTTTCCCTCTGTCAACAAATAAGCGCGCTACGGATTTACGCTGTCTGTTATGTGATTTGTCTCAGCGGTTCCTCTCGAAGCGAGAATTTACCAGAGACCGGATGATGTAACCCATCTTCAAATGAAGTTTCTGTAAGGAGGCCGTTAACTACGGGCCGTTTACATTACTGTCAATCTCCTCGAAGTCAAGGAGGGCTTGAATGGTGCACAGATATACATGCAATTCGAGTTATACGTACTTCTGTGAGACGATTGATATCAATTTCGAAGGCGGCTCTGTGTAATAGTTGTATACTTTTTGTTAGGGAAGAATAGATTGAAACGGTTGGCGAAGGTAAACTAGTAAATATTATCTTTCAGGATTGTTCTAAAGCCCTAGGCCGCGTGTGATGTATAACACCCTTCATGGAGATTCATACGTCTGTTAGAAATAAACGCCTAACAACTAAAATTATCGGCAACTTCAAAGATTATGGTGTCTCAAGCATTTTTACTGATGTTGTGTCACTAACGATTGGTGGAAAAGTTTCATATTGGGACCTCGGTTTACATTCATTCGTGAACGAAATCGCACAAGCTGCCAGTTCACTGTTATAGTGCCGTATGCTGATGACATACCTTTGGCCTAAAATGTAGTGAAGACTGAGAGGCTTCAGTCATTCGTGAGTAAAATCTGCTAAATTTCTTGGTTGGTCGTAGAGCAAATAAGTAGATGATCATTTGATAACGAGGGTGACTGAGATCAGTAGACCGTACCAACCAATCAAGGGTGCACGCTACTCCACACTGTTTCAGAAGAACCTGTGAGAACTGGATCACGTGACGCAGATGTTTTGAACCGGCTGCCAATTTAAAGAGCAGTGCCATTTCATCTCGCGAAGTGACGATAGTGGCGAAACTCGGTCATACCTAATTCATTTATTTCCCCTCTTTTATCACCTAGTGTATGGTTATAATGCAGCACAAATATAATGAAAAAAATTTAATTTTATTGAGAAGAAATACCACAGTAGACAGATGATGGAACCTATAACCAACATCATTTGTTCCCCCCCCCCGCCATTATTTGCAACGCAAATCTAGCATTGCTCATTTCAGTCAACTTATCGTAAATACTAGTTACTGACGACACCAATTCAACCGTGTTTACGCTGCTTCGAACGTCAGTACAAGTGGTATTGATGGTTTGTGCTAATCACCAAATTAAATGATTGGATCTATCATCCAATTTTTTAGCTCCGTTGTACTACGAACATCGTCGCATCCCTGATCGCGCTTCATCAGTCCACGGCAACTTTGTGATATCGCTCACTTCCGGATACTGGTAATTTGGAATATTGTGGTGGTCATCTCGAACACTTGTGAACACTTTCCTGTGAGTCAAACCTTTTTGATTACGATAACTTGTTGGAACTTTGTAACTATTTTGTTCCATTCGTTCATTTTGTTATCGTGGATAGCCTAGTGAGGTACGCTCGCATTTACCTAGTCTACTCAGTAACTAGTCCTGACCACTACAAGCTATGTCACGTGAACCTTTTCCCCTTTCGGATGAGAACCAGTTGGACACTCATACCTATGGTGACGTCCTCTTTTCTATTAACCTTAATTCTTTTAAGTTTATGCACGATTCTTCTAGGCCCAGTGTTTTAAA
>JTDE01005065.1:3472-19379 GCA_014338405.1 Paragonimus skrjabini miyazakii
ATGTTATGTCCTCGCCGACCGTCGTCATTCGCTACAGTGAAGAACTGATCAACGAGGCCTACTTTGAAGAAGAAGTGTGTCAAACTTAAATCACCACGGAGCCGTCGAAATTAGCGTTGGTATAGATCAAGAATTTCAAGTCGAGACTCGTACGCGACACTACTGAGACCTGTGACTAGTTTGGTAACCACGCGCCGGACACGTTCAACGGCTAATATGTCTTTCTTCAGGCCGGTATAAACGACCTGATTAGCAAACTCGAGGAGCGGTCTTATATAAACCCCGCCAGGTGTAGACCTGAACTTCAGAAATATCTCCCGTGGTATTTCCTACAAAAGATCGTTGTTCAATCCGAAGCAGGATTTGGATACACCCAGGCAGTACATTGTCACCGTAGCTTCTACTCATGAATCCAACTAGGAGTCAACCAGTAATGCCTGCGCGGCCGACACAACAGTTCCCTCTGCACTAGTCAGAGAGTAAAAAGCAAATAAATAAATATGAAGAGGACAGTGTATGAGGTTGAATAAATCAGAAGTTACTGGCCAGGGCCTTCAGCGAAAGCATCCAGATTGACAGAAGGTCAGCAATAACTAGGTAACATGAAGCAAGAGATAAGGACTACTCGACAAGTGGGAAAAGAGTAAACTACTAACCAAGAGCAGCAAGCCTACGCTCGAAATCTCCAACTGATGGCAAGAGCACTAAGCCCTATGGAAGAGTATTCCGGTGATCTATGTCGACCCGAGACAGATGGGACTCCGCCGTTATATGGCAAAACCAAGGTTCATTTAGTATAAGAGTGTCCACTGAAAATCTGCGAACGCACCAGTATAAATGATCCAGATAGGTCAGGACCGAGCGGCGGGTGAACATACGATAGATGCGGGTCAGGTTACCTCGTAGTCATCGATAAAATAGCCAATACGTGTCCACTCCGCCGAGCCTCTGTTAGTACGAAGGGCCTTTCAGACATTGCTCCAGGCGACTGCTCGCGAGCGTTGCCCTCTCCAATCTACCTGGAGGCAGTATTCAATGTGAGGTCTCCTAAACGTGGTGAGCAGTTTACAGAACAGTCATCCCCACAGGCTCGACGAACCATCTACAGCATACGGAAATCTTCGGTGGCAGCCTGGTGCCATTGACTGCTGTCTTGAAGTTGCCGGATGTGATGAAATTGATGCCCACTAGCTGACTCACAACAGGCAGCTGCAGTTTCTGTAGGGATCACGTGGATTTGGCAGTAGCAGCAAGGTTAGGGCGTAATATTATGCATTTTTCACCGTTCATTGACATCAGCCGCTCTGTTGACCACATCCAAACTTGGTTGAGAGCCATCTGTGGGATCCACGAACCTCCTGAACTATACACTGTCCGCCACATCTTGAGGTCACCCCCAAACGGACTGTAGCTTTCTTTAAAGAAGCAGCCCGTACAGATAAAAGGCATCAACGAGGAAGCGGGCTGGATGAACTGGTTCTTCTTGAGGCTATTATAGTTGAAAGAGTACCACTGTGGACACTCCCGGCATTGCATAGCTTCCTGTACGGTCATGCAGAAGACGAGCTGATCACAACCCTGAATGTTTCTGATTCATCCATGCTGCTGGACCTCGTGCATGTTGTTCAGCCATAACACGTAAACAACAGTTACTAGTGAGAGTGCCGATTTACGACAGTAGACATCGATGTTATCGAAAGCTATACTTGATGGGGACATGACATCAGATGGGGGACCATCGAAAATTATCAAGTGTCAGTGCCCCTTATAATCCGCACGAACAATATGTTGAAAGACAACGAAAACTATGAATGTTGGTGTTCACGACAACAGAAATCAACAACAATAGAGACACGATGAAAGCACTAATATTTCACCGAAACTTCAGCCCGCAGAGTGAAAACTGCGAGTACGAGCGACAGTCTTATTCTGTTTGATGTGTCTGAGAGCAAAGCCACGTCGTCGTCGCGAAGAAAGGCAGACGACCGCGAGGGGCGTGGGCATTGGGGACTACACGCAAGAGATTCACGCGCCTGATCGGAGTACAAGTCCACTGCATACTCAAGTCACCCCTTGACCACCTCTAGGATGTTCAGTATGTGTTACTAGCCGGAAACAAACCGGCCAACTAGAGTGGCGCCTAAATAACAGCTGAATCCCATTGTTCGTGGGGCATCAGAGGGACAGGTCGAGAAGGGGAACCTTCCAGTTACGATTGAACTTACAGCCTAATCGTATATTGTGTCTGAACTACAGAACACCGACACATCAATTATTTTTAAAAGCACCATCGGTCTGAGAAATACACTTGCGGTAAGCATGGCTTGGTCGATTGAGTGCATGCTGCAGCCCGTCCGTTTAGGTTTATTCCTGAACCCAGACTACTGATATTTCGGTTTCCAAAAGGACATCTGCTAGCAGTCTTGCTACAGAGGTATTGTCACAGGGAAAGCAGCAATATTTCCGAGTAACGACCCTATTAATACGAGGTCAGGACGCACAATCGCCCATACAGGGGTGTTTTTCAGGTTAATTCATTCGGTGCAGGTTATAGGGCTGACAAAGTTGAGACCTTAACTAGCAACAAGAGAGACGTGGCGCATGGCGATAAAATTACGTATGCTTGCCTCAACCTGAGGCCCCTGCATCATTTCCCCCTACCAGTGGAGTAAAAGCATCCAGCGGCGAGCTTTGCTTGAGCCGACTTAGATCGGGGTAAACCCGAAAGACACGCTGACCCAGTGAAAAGACAGGGGGCACATGTAAATGCATTCAGCTGCTGGTGTATATTCACGACCGCCTTGTCTTGGCGACATAGAGTTCAACACCTAAGTCAATTAACACAGTTCAAGGCGTCCGATATATTCGCTATAGAAACATAAATCAATAACTGTATCCTTCACTGAATATCTCCCTAACTCAATAACTATACATTTCACTGAATATCTACGGATGTACTGTTCCTCAAAACAATCGGACATCAGACGAAGGTGGCTGTCCTGCCAATTACATCACTACAGGCTTACGTGCTCCGCTTGGTGAATCATCTTCGCTAATCATAATAACGGGGGATACCTCTTGCCTAACGGTTGGGGTCGTCTATAAAGTATTTATTTTGAACAAATTGAAACGAGAGGGAGCACAGCGCGATTCGGCAAGCGACCATCGTGTGAGCTGGAGTTCTCACAACTGGTGGTTAAACCTCCGGAAATCGATTCAACTGCTGGCCTTGACTTCTGGCTCTAATGTCAGAACTCCGCAACCTTGTGCTGATAATTGACATCAGCGAAAATTTGAACCAACACGTAACATAGCGGGAGGAGCCTCAAACAGTCCCGAATTGATCTCTAGGTGACAAGTGAAAGATGCATGTTGGACTTAATCGAGACTGATACTCCAGTTGACGTGAACGATCATATGACGATGTTCTGCTGTCGCATATGAACTGCTGTTGTGATCTGCCTTAGAAATTGACACGCCGTTGCTTTTGGAATTTCGGCAATATCAAGATAATATGGTGACCGTAACCTGTTAAATGAACCCCGATGCTCCGTATAGTTGACCTATGCTATGAACAACAATGATAAGGAGAACATGGGAGAAATCAGGATAACCTTGTATTTGAACCGTTCAGGATATATTAAAATGATATTCTCCCATCTGGCAGAAAATGAGAAAACATCCTGATAACCATCAGTGAAGTTTTCAGCCGGCGGAAACATAGACCAACATTCATCAGAATCATAAGCGTCCATGATACGAAGATTAAAGTGTTGTAGCTGAAATGGTACAGGTGAGAACCACTGTTTTCTTCGAAGAGAAAACGAGCATCAAAGTTGGTCATTGTCGGTCAGATGAATGAACACTGACTCGCGTACACATGGCCAGCTACAGTGGAGCATAGCCAATAAGCAATAGACAACACAATACGCAAGTTTTTAATAATAGTGTGGGACGTGTTACACATGAAACAGCCACGTAATAACGTCAGATGCAATCATGGGTGACATTTCGTCGACCGTTGTCTGCCGAAAATACTATCAGAAAACAGGCTAAACATATGATTCAGATATATATCTAACAAACAAGGCCTATGAAATTTCGTCGATTTATAGTAACTAACGAAGTCCAATCCAGAAAGTCGTCCATTTCTCCACATAAGTTTCGACCCTCCTATCTTCCTTCATCTTGACGAAAGTTTTTATATATTTTCGAAACCGCCTACATCAAGTAATGGCGCAGTTCTTCGACTGTTCATTTTCTTCATCCTTAAAAATCCTTTTTCTGGCATGACCTTGACCACGACGCTAATGTTAACCTTGCAAGGCGAGAATTGATGTAACTATTCAGCATTTTTTATCGAACATTGAAAATTTTCAGAACTATCGTTTTATAAGCAAGTAAGCCGAATGCTTCATCACAAGCCGGAATTTTCCTCTCTTTGAAACAGGCCTTGCGCACAAGGCAAAAGCAGCTCCTAAGCACTTTTAATCGTATGTTCAATCTAAGGGAGCCTGCAGGCAATATGTAGGAGCCTGTTGACAAAGGAGGGTAAACCAACCACCGATGAAACAGAGAAAGCCAATCTCCTCCGCGAATTTTTCCAGGGGGTTCACAGAAGGGATGAGGGCAAGATTCTACCAACATTGATAGAGTCCAGACCTCATAGCATAATGAACAATATAGTTCCCACCGAGGAAGAAGTGGGGAAGGTCCTAGGCTCTCTTAAGCCCTCAAAATCTGCAGGAGCTGATGGCATCCATCCGGGCATTGTTGAGCCATCAGTGGGAGTTCTTCAGCATCCAATATGCAACCTGTTTACAACTTCCCTAACGGAAGGAAAATTCCCAGACGAGTAGCGCGAAGCCACGGTGTTCGTTATTCACAAGGAAGGCTCAGGAGACAGACAAAATAATTGCAGACAAATGAGCCTGACGAGTATAGTTAGAAAATGTCTAGAACGGCTAAGTAGAAACAAGGTATCAACGTAACTTGTTGATAACGGCCTTCTAAGTATTGAACAGCACGGTTTCCAGAAAGGGAAATCATGTTTATCCAACCTCCTGCATCTCATGGATGGGGTCACGAGACGATTGAGAGAAGGCTGGGAAGTGGAAGTTTGCTATTCAGATTTCAGCAAAGCCTTCGATTTAGTAAATCACCGTTATCTCATCCACGAATTAAAGTGGTGTGGTATCTCCAATCTAGTGATTGACTGGGCAGAGGATTTCTTCCGTAACAGGGTTTTCAAAGTGTAGGTTGGAAGCGGATTCTCTGAGGTAGGCACATCCCATAGTGGCGTTCCTCAAGGATCCGTTTTGTGTCCTTTTCTGTTCCTATTGTTCGTAAATGGTCTAGTGAGTGGGCTTAGCAAACCGTGCTTCGTATTCGCAGATGATGTTAAGATAGCAGGGTTTACAAATCGTGGCACATTACCGCAGGATCCGAAGGCAGTAGTAAAGTGGTATCTTAGATGGGACCTTCCACTGAGTGCCGCCAAATGCCAAATGGTAACTGGAAGCTCTGAACCCCTGGAAGTACCCGGTCCCCAGGGTCCTTTCACCATTGAATGCGTAGAAAAAGCTCGAGACCTAGGAGTATTGACCAAATGCGACTTCAACCCCTCAGCCCAGTGTGCAGCGGCTGCACATAAAGCCCGCAGTGAAATGTTTAGACTTAAACGAGTTTTGTCCAACAAGCAACCGGAAGTAGTCCTGCCGCTGTACAAAGCCATTGTTCGGCCTCACCTGGAGTACTGCGTGCAGGCGTGAGCTCCCTACCTACGTAAAGATATCCAGCGCATCGAGAGAATGCAACAACTCGGAACCCGAATGATTACAGGATTTACGGGTAAACCTTATCGTGATCGTTTAAAGGAGCTCGAATTGTACTCCATGGAAAGGAGGAGAGTAAGAGGTGATCTTATCGAGACCTTCAGAATACTGAAAGGCATAAGTGGCGTAAAGTCCACAGACTTGTTTGCACAAATGGTTCAAGAATCCATCACCAGAGGTCACAGTCTCAGACTGAAGAAAAGCAGGGCTCGTTTGGACTTACGAGCAAACTTCCTCAGCAACCGGATAGTGAATGTGTGGAACAAGCTCCCAGATGAAGTAGTACATAGCGATAGTGTGATCGCATTCGAACTGCGGCTGGATAAAGTGTGGTAGGAGATCTTTCCAGATCTTCTTTAGCATAGCGGACAAAACTTGGCAGGCAGTGGTAGCATACAGGAGTGTGGCAGCGTAAAGGCTCGTTTTTATTTTAGAGTCAGTGTTTCAGGTTACATCTGGGACAGAGTTACCATGTAAGCATACTCACATGCCGTAGGTAATGTTACAGACGTATATGGTCAAGCCTTCCACTGTAATGTACGGTGTGGGGAGCATAGGTTTTTCAGGTTGAGAATGGAGGCTCGTTGGATGGCATCACCCCAGTGTTTTCTGGGCGATAGTATTAATGCATTTCTCAAAATGGTAACCTATCAACCTGTGAACCTTTCAAGTCCATGCACACTCCCCCTTTTCCGGTCTCACATACCGCGGTGTTTTCATATGGTTGGGATGTCTGCTCGGCACTAATTGGGAACCTCCGATCATTGACCAAACTTCTAAAGCGTTTAAACATCGTCGCCTGCAGACCAGGAGCGGTGATGCCACGGATGGCAACTAGAGCAACCTGCATTCAGTCCCACACCGCTGTCTATTCAGGGGTTGTGGGTTTGAAGCAGTTCTCTTCTCAGTCGCTACACCCCACCTCACTCCTGAGTCCCAGGCTGTCTGCTGATGTGACAAGGAGGTAAAACAAACGTGACCCCAAAAAAAGTTGCCCAGTCCCAGAAACGCTACAAAAAATAAACCCCAACCAGGTGCCGTCGTGAAACCAAAACGGGGTACATAGTAAAATTGGTTGATTTGTGGATCTTAGTTTTTGCCAGAGATAGAATCAGGTTTATGGAGGTCCGTTTATAACAGGGTGAGTTACAGGTGACCAATTCTTTTTTAGTGCTTTTTTCTACACGTTTTTGTTATGGGATAACGGGTTGATAGAGTTACTTGCTGTTTAAAAAAAGCCTCCTCAGTTGGTAGAATGCCTGCACAGTTAGGGGAAGATGAGGGCCAAATACGTCTGTGACAACATACCTACGGAAGTGTGCTATCCTGGTGATCCTGTCAAGAGGGGATAGAGTTGGAGATGTAACTAGAGGGTTTGTTGATGCCTCCTCCATGAAGTATACCACTACCTGTCGGCCCTGTCTATCGTGGTTAAGGTCCCTTGTAGTTTGAAGAAAGCTAACGCCAATTATCATTTATTTAAGCGGCAATTGGGCTTGCGATTATTTTTCTTCCATTCTCCCCTCCCTCATTCTTCTTGCCCACATAGATTACTCGATAATCAAAACGAGCCCGGAATCGAAGAACGGAATCTGAAAAATCCGTCATTCCCGCTTCAAGCGGGACAGCCGTAGCTCTGGGTGCTGTTCTCTGGCATTCCGGTGCAAATATTCTCAACGTTTGATTGGCAGCAGCCATTTCATCTTGTGCAAATTGAACTTGATTTTGAATATTATGTTTGTCTTGTTGCTTTACTTCCGTAATTGGTGTATTGTGCAATTAACAGTTTTGTGCACGGTATGCGCTTCACGTTACAATATGTATACTTATCACGCTTATCTGAGCGTGGTTCTCACAGATGCGTTGAGAAATATACCATTATTATTATTATAACGAACGTGGCGGCATAGCTTCCATTAAAAAGTACTTTGATATTCAGTGTGCAATGCAATGCAAACGCAACGTGGTCGAAAATTACAAACGCAGTTATATCTGCAAAACCACGCAAAATTGAGCGTTTCTGCCAAGGAGGGATTTTGTATTCCACCACGGAGCTTCCGATAGAAGCATTTTCAAAGCGTAGAGTCGATTAGAAAAGCCTATATGACGCTTTTGTCGAAAAAAAATGGCAACAGTTTTCTCAACAAAACTGGTTATCTGCACAATTCTTTGGCACAGAGGCTTGTATTTCATCTAGACTCGGCGATATATCTGCCCTCGATTGGAGTAGCTCGCTTTACATGTTCATATTAATGAAGTCCATAATGACCTCATCAGTTGGGCTACCAGCATTCTTCATATTTAGCGGTTTCCCTTCAGCGTTGCCACCATATATCGCAGCAACCTGGACCTGCATGTTATCTGCAGTTCCCGAGCTGCCTTTTGAGAGCCAGTTGGGGCTGTTGAAACTCGGTACAGTAGCCCTGGACTTGGTTAAGTACGTCGAAGAACTTTTTGGGGTGGTCAATAGCCCATTGCGCCAGGCTGAGATGATGATCTCGGCGGTCGGACCTCAAAATGTTTACACACGTGTTGCGAACACTATGGTACGCCCGGCAAAGGGTTTCATCATCCAAAAAGGAGAGGTGTACCACAGATAATTCTTTTCCCGTGTGAGCCTCTCAGCTGTTAAAGTCGTCCACGACATATGGTACACTGCGCTAGTTGGGTAAAGCGGAGCGTTCACGGGAATCGCATTTGATAAACGCGACGGAAAGTTCTATTAGCGTAGTACATCGAGCTAGGCTTGTGTATTGGAGATCATTCAACAATGCTATCAGGGTTACCTATTGAACTCACTGCTATCTCTTATCTCCGTATTTGAACCCCGATATCCGGTAGAAGTTTCTCCTTTATCAATTTCGCAGAGAACCTGAAGATGTGTCTGGTTTTCACAACCACACAGGATGCAGATATCTTCCAAATGAGTCTGGATACTTTCTTGCTGGGCAACGGATAATCAGCTGCCGTTTAACATAGTAAAATCCTAACACATGCATATCTGGCATTCCGGTTCAGAGTGTGCCACTTAGGAGACTGCGCTGTCTGCAGTCACTCATGAACGGAATTGTAGCAAAGTGGTGATATTCGACGTCAGTTTGTGTATAAGAACTTCCACCTAGTCCAAAATGTTCAAAATTCGATCGCCCACACTCAGCAGAGCACATTGAAAAGTGTGAGTAACGTATTGTACTCAGCCCGTCGATACGTTGGTTAGGCCGTTGTTGAAAGTCATTATCAAGGCATACGCCCCCTACTTGATATTTGGCACAGCCTTACTTGGGACGGCTCAGTAAATGGCTGCTAACGGAGTGGAAGGTCTGAATAGCCTTCCACACGGAAAACGCACGATCGTATTGACTACGTTCCCACTAGATCGTAGACGACTAAGGAGCAATTACATAACGACTTTCAAATTACTGGGGACACCTGGTTAGCTCGACAGTTCTCCGTTCCAGTTTGCTGTTACTGTAAGTGCTAGAGGCCGTCAGCATAAACTGATCATACAAAACAGTCGCCTGGAATGCAGGAAAAACAGTTTCTGCATTCATCTCCCATCTCCCCGGAATGCGTCGCTACAGAAGATAGTGTTGGCGTAGTCGTCAGATGTGCTCAGGGAGCTGCCAGGTAAATGGCTGCTACTACGTTGACTTCCGTTGACTTCCTGGAATTATGGCGTCATCATTATTCTTCAACCGTTTTTGCGTATATCGTTCTCGTGATCACTATTTCCAGTGAGGTTCACTTGACCTTATCCTGCTCAAATTGACACTTCAACAACCCCATGTGCATGGTTTCTTCGCATTTATTCTCCATTTCGCGTAGTGTCATCTTGAATCATGATGATGTTCAGTTGTATTATCCCGTTTTCCCCATAGGTATCTGACGTTCAGTCCCAAGATGTACGACAGCCAGAAATTGCTACCACCAAACACCTCACTTCATGCGCACCCACCATCTCAGCACTTCGTATCAATGAGAAGGTGAAGTGGCAACCCCGGAGCTCTCCGAAGTCTGCGCTGTCGACGGTCCAGGCGGCACTAAATTACAGAATCACGTCAAAACGTGAGAGAAACCTGTGAGCCCGTGAACTAGGGAATCGCAACGGCTTATCTCGATCGCCAAAGTAGTCTGTGTTGGCAAGAATACAAAACAAAGGTTCGAGAGAAGTCTTTCGCGGTCGTCGGCATACACGAGATTCACTGTACGCCTTCTTCAAACCAACAGCAATGGGAGGCAAAGGCAAGACGGGGGCAGGGATAAACCTAAGGAAATAGACAGCGATCTGAACTTCCTTTGCTTGGCTAACAGGACATGCAAGATTTTGGCACCGAGAGAATCTAAAGAATGAGACGCTGAGTGATCAAGCCTGTCAAGTGAGTGACCTCTAAGCAGTTTGTAAAAAAGAAAGGGTATAGATCGTCCTTCGTGTTTAAATGTTTCCAACAAACAGGTTTTTATAATTCCATGGTAGTTCAACGAGGCCATAGAAGTGCCTAAGTACTCATAAGTTCCCGTTGATCTTATGTGCCATTTACAAACCCAAATATTTCCATCAGAAGATCACCAACACAGCACATTCCCATAAGTAATCAAACAGAACTTGATTGGGTGGCATCCTTGCGTACCATTGCAAGACACCTTTTCTTTCACCATCGGGACACAACCCCCTGCGAAGCAGTAACCTTAAAGACATTCGCCTTCTAGTCAGCCATCGCGTAGCAAAACCATGAGAAAACGGAACGTGTCACAGGCGAATCGCGTTGAGGAAAACGGAAATTCATGGAGCTAATGCTACCCCAGGAGCAAACCAGCGTCCTTCAGTCATACCTGAATATAACCCACACCTCTTGCTTTACAACTTTAACGCTACGCAACATGAGGGTTTAGCTTTCGGTGACGTGATTAGTGGTCTTAGGCCGGCTAATTCACTTTTTCTGTTATACTACTGCCTAGCCTTGCACTCATTGGTGAGATGGAGTCTGGTTTTTATAAACAAAACGACCTCACTTCACATGATTCCCATATGGACAGCAGCACTGAAATAAAACCCACGTTACGCTAGTTGCAATTTTGAACATCAATACTCCGCATCTGTGGGCAGAACCTACTGTGATGTGTCAATGATGTTGAACGCTTTGGCGGCGTGGTCTTTGTTAAGAGGCTTCTGGTTCATGCCGTGCAGTTATCAATACTATACGAAAAGCATTGCGATTTTGTGCGACCCTAGAGAAGAGAAATATGCAAGAAACGAGACGGAGGCTCGGTGTGACAGATTATCAGTGCGAAAAATGTGTAAGGACACACAGGCACACCAGAACATTGGGTTGGTACCATCAACCAGAACTCTGCCCGCATACCGGGAAACGCACCTACCCCACCCCTCGCACTCAGTTACATAATATGCTCGACCAAATATGTGTGTTACAGCACGTACGGCAAACGTAAGCATGCTCTTACGTATCAACATACAGTTAAAGACAACACCGCATAGTGGCAAAAATACTTTAGGTCGCCTATCGGACGGTGCCTTCCTAACTTTAAATAGCTCGATGCGGGTTCTGTGACCGGGCGCCATGCATCGAGGTAACAGCCTCAAATATATCTTGGACAACATCTCCAAGGTCGTGGGCATTTATTTACTATTGTAATGTGCGACCGAAACCAGCAGGCGCGCACTAGTTGAATTTGAATTGGTGACGGTGCGTGCTGCTGTGTTGTCGACGCCGTTTTAGTTATCGTTTGTGTAAGTCGTGTGCATGGCTTACTGGGCCTTCGGCTCATGCTTGTTCTTGTTGTTCCCCTTTACAGGATTGTTGCTGGAATCCTCCAATTCGGAAGAACGCTTTCCCCCGGTGTCTCAACGCGACCCCAAACTTGGTCCGCAGGTGTACCGGACAATCAGAGCGGTAAACAGCAGGATTGCATGCTACACTATAAATGAAGACTGAACCATGAATACTACTGGAGGTTCCGTGCTATCCGTTACGAATAAGTACTTGTTGAATCGTTCGCTAACGATTCAAGTTCAAAACGAGTTACGTATTATCTGATGATCCAAAAATGCTTTTCCCAATATCCAACGGCTAAGAAGATAATCTACCTTCAAAACGGCTAATGAGAAGGCGCCCCTAAAAAACTGGATTTGATACGGTACTAATTGAACCAATGTAAACGAAAATTAAGAATCTCACCTCGCATGTGGAGAATCCTCAAGAATTGCATAAAGAATGTGCCTGTATAACAAATCTAACAACTAGGCACGGCTCAGTAATGGGGAACGAGGCTATAATCCGCTTCACGGGATTCGCCCTGAAGTTCGTTCAAAAGGCAAAACGGTCCTTTTGGCGCGATTCCTCGATTTTCAAATATTTTTCGAAGTGTTAAAATCGGAATTTTAGACAAAGTACTTACAGTACATCAATTGTAGATAAACCGCGTTAATGGAAAAATTAAAATACATCGAATAAGTCCCAAAAATATTGGTTTGGTGACGAAAACTTTTTCCACTATTTTCACGAAAATAACTCGTTATTGGCGTTAATTCACTTTTTCAAGTCATATAACTGCAACCGTTGACATTTTCAAGATGAAATACGCCATCCTATAGTCTGAGAGTGCTTCATTTTGGGGCGTTTCACAAACATGGCCGAACTGGAGATATACGACCGTACAGAGCTGGCATTGCATTTCAATAAGAACATCAACACATTCGGTAGTGAAACATGTATAACAACATTCCCAGCTTTCTTGTCTATGCGATATTTATACGATTCCTCCCTGTTTGTAAGATTTCAAGTAGATACTGGTCGATGAAACGTTGCTCTTAGAAATGGTTGGAAATGACGCTATCACGTGGTTGTTACCATCTTCGGTGTATATGGAGTGGCGTAAGAAAAGGTTATCATGTCCCACTCTATCATCGGGAATCTTCAGAGGTAAATTCTGTTCACTCTACTGCATTGTTTCCAACTAGATTCAGGTCGCGTGGCGTTCATACGGAACAATATACAAAAACAGATTAAATCAAGCTGCATGCCGTTCACCGGGAGGTATACCTCTCAGCTAGACACACTATGATGTTTAGAACGCCAAGTATCTATCGCGGTGCAGAAAAATATGACAATAAATATGACAATCAACGGAATCGAAGGGGATGATTACCATGTACCTCAAACGCTTCAAATACAGGTTTTCCATCACTTTCCGCACGTGTTCGTTCTCCAACTTGTTCACGGTAAAATTGGTTCGGAGGGAGCAGCTACTAGTGTGAACGCATACTGCATGCTGAGACGTTGTTGATAGCATAAACCAATCGGGTGAAGCATCTGCTAGTGTAAACCTATACTGCAAACTCAGATGTTATTCATGGCTTAGATGAATCCGGTTGAAGCATCTACTACTGTGAACCTACAATGCATACCCAGAAGTTCTTCATAAAGCTTAGGTGAATCAGGTAGGAATAGCCCCTAGTGTGAACGCATGCTGATGCGTTGTTTATAACCTAAGTCAATCGGGTGGAGCACCTGCTAGTGTGAACCTACAATGCAAACTCAGACGTTCTTCATAGCTTAAGCAAATGAGGTTGATGCATCTACTGGTGTAAACCTATACTGCATACGCAGACGCTGACCATAACTTAAGTCAATCGGGTAGAGCAGGTTCTGGTGTGAACGCGTAATGCATGCTGAAACGTTGTTGATAGCCTAAGTCAGTCGGGTGGTGCAGCTACCTGTGCGAACGCATACTGCATATCCAGACGTTATGCATAGCTTAAGTGAATCAGGCTGAAGCATCTACTAGTGTGAACCTGCAGTGCATACCCAGACGTTATTTGTATTTTAAGTGATTCAGGGTGGAATGGGCTCTAGTTTGAACGCATACTGCATGCTGAGACGTTGTTGATAGCCTTAGTCAATCGGGTGGAACCTCTTTTAGTGTGAACGAATACTGCATTCGTAAACGGTATTCATAGCTTAAGTGAATGAGGTTGAAGCAGCTACTAGTATGAACGCATACTACATACTCAGACATTTATGGGCCAGGTCAAAGGGACCAAGCTGGCGATTTCATTCTCTGAATAGATCGGAATCAGCTATGTTTGATGGTGAATCCAAGTATATTGTACTATATGCAACTTTTACGTGTGATATAAGGTGGGGAACAGTTTGTCGAGTTCGTTCGCGGGATTGGCCTTTCCGGGTATGGCTATGAAGTGGTACTTGACGAACAGCCAGGTTCCTACATTGGCGATAGACTAAAAGTTTAATATATATACTGCAACCAGCTTACTCGGACATGTCTTCAATATTTTCTGCTTATACAATTCATTAAACTTGGGAAACGTTGAGGTGGGAATCTAGAGGACGCAGATGGACAGGCAATAAATTGAAAAACTCACTGATAATTACGGATAATGAAACCTAGCGGTAGTGGCAGTCCGCATGCGAGAATGTGAACAACAGTCGTCTCACATAGTTACAGGGATTCCGTTTGCGCCACAGAACCTTCTGTACGCACGAGTTAAATAGCTGTCAACTAGATCGAGATAGTGATCTAAAGTGTTTCTTGGCAAACGAAAATGTCTTCTAAAAGAAAGAAAAGAAGTGACGTGAAGGATCTGTACCTTTTGATGAGCCCAGAAGCCTCATGAGCCGAGAGGTCTTGCATCCCAAGACACGGTAACAATGCGTGTTCAGACAATCCTGGAATACTTGCAGTAAAACTTGATTGTCTAAAAGTTAAGCAAGTACCAGATGATAAATAAGAGATCGTACAGACAAGTTATGCTGAATTATGACGTTGGCAAAAATACTGACCAACAGATGTCTTAGTGACACGTTCATTTGACAAGCCATGGCTGCAGTGCTGTTGTTAGTCATCGCAAGACACGAGCTGGAATATAAAATGCGATAACTGTCCACAACACAATGAGAGGTCCGTGACAAAATTGAGAAAGCTAAGATAAACATAAACCATAAACGTCGGGGTGATGTTGTGCATATCCTGGGTCCAGATGGCATTCACATCATGGAGCACCGGAGGTGATAATTGGTGGACTGCGTGTTGAATATTAACATGGCGGGACATCGCATAACGCACAGATATGTTTCATCATCTTTGATTCCGTTGATTGTCATATTTATTGTCATATTTTTCTGCACCGCGATAGATACTTGGCGTTCTAAACATCATAGTGTGTCTAGCTGAGAGGTATACCTCCCGGTGAACGGCATGCAGCTTGATTTAATCTGTTTTTGTATATTGTTCCGTATGAACGCCACGCGACCTGAATCTAGTTGGAAACAATGCAGTAGAGTGAACAGAATTTACCTCTGAAGATTCCCGATGATAGAGTGGGACATGATAACCTTTTCTTACGCCACTCCATATACACCGAAGATGGTAACAACCACGTGATAGCGTCATTTCCAACCATTTCTAAGAGCAACGTTTCATCGACCAGTATCTACTTGAAATCTTACAAACAGGGAGGAATCGTATAAATATCGCATAGACAAGAAAGCTGGGAATGTTGTTATACATGTTTCACTACCGAATGTGTTGATGTTCTTATTGAAATGCAATGCCAGCTCTGTACGGTCGTATATCTCCAGTTCGGCCATGTTTGTGAAACGCCCCAAAATGAAGCACTCTCAGACTATAGGATGGCGTATTTCATCTTGAAAATGTCAACGGTTGCAGTTATATGACTTGAAAAAGTGAATTAACGCCAATAACGAGTTATTTTCGTGAAAATAGTGGAAAAAGTTTTCGTCACCAAACCAATATTTTTGGGACTTATTCGATGTATTTTAATTTTTCCATTAACGCGGTTTATCTACAATTGATGTACTGTAAGTACTTTGTCTAAAATTCCGATTTTAACACTTCGAAAAATATTTGAAAATCGAGGAATCGCGCCAAAAGGACCGTTTTGCCTTTTGAACGAACTTCAGGGCGAATCCCATGAAACTGATTGTTGCTGTGGACGATAAAACAGAATTCTGCTCACTCGGAGCAAAATGATTGTTCACGCATCGAGAAATGGTAAGAATTATAAGCTACTCATG